>CM035793.1:27173875-27337286 GCA_020466265.1 Siphamia tubifer
ATCATAGTGATAATAATGGATTTGATTTATATATGACTTTTCTATTGACGTACACTCAAACGCATGCAGTGGAACTATTATTTATTCACTCCCACATTCTCACTCTGGTGGTAGTAAACTACATATGTACCCACACCGGCCCTGGGGCAGATTAATGGAAGCATGGCTGCCTCTTTGCATGTACACCCCACCAACTACCACCAAATATTCATACACCAGTGTGAGTAGCAGCACTGGAGGCAAGGAGGGTGAAGTGTCTTACACTGGGATACAACAGAAAAGGCCTAGGGCAGAGTTGGAATTGAACCGCCAACCCTTGGGGTTCAACCCTCTTTTCCTCCTGAGACATGAAACCTCAAGAGGACTGCAAGCTTCAAGTCAGACATATTTCCAAAAAGCAGAGCCTAAATGATTGTGTCACATTACAAGCATATAGTCGACAGTGGTGAAAACTCCATTTTTAAGCCAAATAAACTCAATATCTTGTGTAAAAAAAATAATTAGAGGAGAGACTGAGCCATGACAGACTTCATGGAGATTGATTTGTGAAAACATTAAATATAATAATCTATTTTTCAGTGGTTTGTGGCCTTATGATGTTTTAAACCAAATCACAAACAGTATCATATAAGGTACAGACATTTATATTTGGTAAGCAAGAAACACCTAATACCTTGTTATTGGTTAACCCATACAGACCCAAAATGATCTAATGACCGAAAATGTTTAATAACTTCTCAACCTCTAAAGATATAAATACACTGAAATAATTGCAAATAATCATAAAATGCAGGTTGTCATCTTTTCATGGTCAGCAGATCTATTTGGACGTTCAGAGTTTCCATTGGGAACATGGAAACATGTCATCTTCTACAACAATTCACCAGTTTCACCAGTTAAACACATAGTTTTATTAATGACAGTGGATGGATAGGCCTGTTTTTACATTCAGTTATTGACATATTTAGGTCACTTTTTCTCCAGTTTTCTCTGGTGTTGAGATCATATGCCTCAACTTTCAGCTGAGGTTTTAGGAACATGTGTATGACCAGTCAATTATATGTAAGATAATACACAATTTTCCCCGAAAAAAAGGGCTGAACCAATACAAAATAATATGACAATAAATGTTGATAAATCACTGAAGAAAGATTAAATGTAGAAAAAATTAAATGGGGAACTGCTGCAAAAGTAACTCACAGTAAAATGATTCTGTAACACAGAGGAGCTCTCTGCTACATCTACTAAACTCTAATTGAGGTTTAATACCAGCCACAGACAATATTATACAGGTTTTGGCTCATGGGTAGTGATGTACTTACTCATAGGCAGTATGTTCTGCACTTTAATATGGACAAACAACTCCTGTATTGCTGTCTGGTGTCTGAATAACTGTGATTTAAAGTCTGTTGTATTTATCTGATGACATATTAAAGCCAGTGGACAAATGGACAGAAGGTTTTACTGTCACTCTGTATTAGAACTACATAAACATAAAGACTGACAAACTGAATCAGCTAAGATTGAGAGTACATAGAAGCTGTATAAGTTCAACTATGAGAAGATTTGAGTAAGTTTATTTCAAAGTCTAATTCAAGAACAGGTTGTTATAGAAACTTAAGATTGGGACAAAATAGGGGCGAGATTAGGCATTCTCTGAATACTTATGTATGTGGCATATATATATATTATATTGTGATGTTTTAAATAGATGCTGAAATTAGTAATCCATATGGCCTTGTATTATTATTATTATTTATTTATTTATTTATTGCTAGATGTGTGAAAATAATATATTGGAGCTCAGTAATTTTATGATTTTATGATTGTAAAGTATCATCAAAACAAAAACAATGCGTAGAATTAAAATGCCCCCTCAAAATTTAGAAAAGTCATGTTTATGCATGATGGTGATGCTGCACATATATAATTGAACTTACAAGATGTGATTGACATGTCACTTTCTTCTAGCAAGGATTGCAGTTGATCTAATATGTGTTTATACATGTCTGTCTCTCTCTGTCTTTCTATCTATCTATCTTTTAATGACAATGAATGGAATATATGACATACTTTGTGTAGTTTTAGACAGTGATGTCTAAAAGTTGGATAATTGTCGCTATCACTTTGTTTTCGACAAAATCTTTTTAATAATTAGTCACCAACGGCCTTTTTTATTTGTATCAGAAATCAGGCTTGAAAGGAGAATAGTTGAATGTAATAAATGACAAGTTTATTGTTGCACAAAATGTACAAAATAACAAGCAAATGGACAGACCCCTGAACCCCCCAGCGTCCCTCCCCTCCCTGTGGTTCATTCGCCATAATGAAGCTGAATTTCTGAAACCTATGACTACGGCAAGTCCAATGGTCCAAGCCAAACGCATGGTAAATCTGAGAGACAACACATACCCAATTTCAGCATCACTGAACAATTAAAAATGAATAAAAACACCTTATTTACACATTTCTGTCAGAACTTTTACAACATGCCATCTATATATTTATACAGAATATGTTTGAGCACATACCGCTGTATAGAAAATATATTATAAGATCAAATTAAATTAGACTAAGGGCTATAGACATCCAAAGTACAGCACTTCTTTTTATTAATCTCCTTGGAACCTTTTTTATTATCACTTTTATTTCCCACATATTTGATAGTGTAGCTCTTAATCAACCTTTTACTAAAAAACAAACTCTAGTTGCTTGCAGATGTCGATGTTTGACGTGTTTTTATTTTATTTTATTTTATTTTATTTTGAGGACCCTACTGTAGCCAACCATGGTGATGCCTGTACATAAAAGCCTCACATATTTATACACATCTCTCCCTTTTATTTATATGTACTTTCTGACCTTGTGTGCATCATTTATTTAATGTCTTGTTTTGGCCATTTCCAACCTTCATATGGACTTAAATTCAAGGACTACAATCCTTTGAAACACCTTGAAATTGATGTAATAAGAGTGTAAACCAATCAGCTTTGGCACTGAGTGAAGATGTAAGCGTGCTGTGGTTTCTTAGAAATCTTCTAGATCTTCTCAGTTGTCTGTTTGTACACTAACATGAAATTTCGGTTTGAGATTGAACACATTAGCCTAAAAATAATAGTTCATCTCAATTCTATATCTGGAACATGATGTCTAACAAGCTAATAGTGTGATATCTAAACCACATTAGCACCATGGAAAGATAAATAGAGTGAATGACATTGTTCAAGTAAAGCCAGAGAGCACTACATGGATGGGTTTGTTTTTTTCTGTCAGGAAATAACCACACATCATGTTTGCCTGCATGGAGTGTGAAGGTGAACAGGGAAGAAATGGAGCAATTTTAGGGACTTAAAAAAAAAAAAGACAGGTTATTTTATATACTCGTGTCCTCCTCGCTGCCTATCCTCCAGCTGCACCGGTGTGGAAAAGAAATAAAACAGGTGGAAGCAAATCTCCGGAGTGTGTCCATCACATTGCTTCACAATTCACCTGTGACTAGAGATGGGGTCGATGCAGCTGAAGGGAGCACTACATCTGCAACCTCAAGAGTTAATAATAAAACAAACAAACAAACAAAAAAAAACCCAAACAACTTTGGTTAAAAAATAAGAAAATGTAAGGGCATCAGTTTGGGATCAGATTTTGGAAAGGAGATGGCAATGTTCTCAAAGTGTGTGCAAAAATACTTGTCAGACTACTACTGGAATATCAACCCTTTTATTTTTTTTAACACTTGTTCACCTGCGTTCCCACTTTAAATTTTGCAATATAGCTTCCTCTTAGTCTTTAATCCTACCTATTTTCATCTGATGTTTGTTTTTCACTTGTTTTAATATATATCTATATTTTCTTTTCTGACTTTTTTTTTTTTTCCTGTTTTCTTACTTTACAAAATGAGAGACAGAATGATGGACAGCTGACAATATATATAATTATTTTCCTCTTCTTAGTATCATCAGGTTTTTTTCTTAACCTGGGGATGATTTTGTTTCTTTGTTCGTTGTAAACAAACAGGTTTATCAGCCACTGGTGTTTGTTTCCTCCTCTTTCTTCTTTTCGTCTTCTCCTCCTTCAAGTGCACTCCTCCTCTCCTCCTTTGCCTCTCGTTTTCATTGCAGGAGGGCCCTGATTTGTTTCGAGGTGCTGTCATCATTTAGATGTCGTGTCGTATACCTACAGAAAAAGGATTAGAGGGTGGAATTAGACGACTTTGACGCATCCTTACACTTCCTGATTCTGTTCTGTTTCACACACTATGTTCCCACCCACCTCAGTGCGTTGAGAAGCCCCTCCACACTGTTGGACGGCTGCTCTTTCAGCACCTTGATGCAGCCCTTCATCTGCCGGACACAAAGACAACATAGGGTTTTAGAGAAAGGTCAGTAGTCTCAGATCTGCCTCGCCTCCCGCTGGTACTGCTGCGGCAGCCAAACCCTGTCGCAGCAACACCTGAAAATAATCTAGAATGATAAGAAGCCGCATCTACCAAAGTAATGAGCAGGTCGACCATGGTTGGACAATTAAACAGCAACAACAACAGTTATTGTTTTTTATTATATTTTTTTTTCTTCATAATCATTTACACATACACACATTGATCTAAATTCACATAATAACCCTTGAATTTACAACAAAACATGATACAGCATAATATCAAATACACACAATCCAACACGCATCATGTAGAATCCACCAATCCACAATATACAGTGCACTAAAATATAATTAAAGAATATTTAAAGAGACATGGCAGCCATGCTAAGATAAATTGGTTCAATCAGGATCCATGATGTTTCTTTCAAACCAGTATATGAATAAATCATGAGCTGAAACAAAATGACCAGGGCATTAGCAGCTAGCCCACTATGAGTACCACACTACTGCATGTAGGTTATAGTAGCTAGCTAGCTAGCATAATTGGCTAAATTAAACAAGTGGAAATGACATGAAGAACGACGTTAAAGAATCTACAGGTTACTCAAAAAAGAAGAGTCAGATTTCTGGGAAATGAGCCACAAGTTTGGAGTTATTTACACTGATTTGAAGGACATGGCAAACGGCACAGGTGTCAAACTCCTGTCCTCAAGGGCAGTCAGTCAAAGGTCCTGCATGTTTTAGACATGTCCCTCTTTCAGCACACCTGGTTCAATTAATGATCAGCTCATCACCCAGTTCTGCAAAAGCCTGATAATGATGTCATGGCTTCTAGGTGTGATGGAAGAGGGAAATATTTAAAACATACAGGACACTGGTCCTCGAGGACTGGAGTTTGACACCCCTGGAAATGGCATTGAAGGTCCCCAAAAGAGGTGACATAAAGACATACTGTCTCACATTTGAACTATAGGAGCATTTACAGACTGGGAGGCTCATTCAAGGACATACAATATTCACATCCATGGCATAATGCAGTGTTTTATAAATCTGGCTCAGGGCTGTTTCTACCTATAGGTGAACTAGACAGATGCTTAGGGCCCCCCAAACCACCAGAGGGCCGTAAAAGCTGCATGTTCAGCCTTACCTGAGGAAAATGTAAATGACCTGTAGTTATTTGTAGCCATCTCGTGTTTATTACATTCCTTATATATTAAAATTAAATTAAAAGTAGGATATAAATGATCTGCAATTAGCTGTTTCTGTTGTTTTTGTGGCGTTACTAGTTCATATTCCTTGGACCTGCACTGTCACACAGTTAGTGACATAACGCTCTGCCAACAGGCATGATGGGAATGATTGACAACTACCCACTAACAACGAGAGTATTAAACAAAACAAACACTGTAATGGCATCAAAAATAAGTTATTTCAGTGGTTATTGTATTTTCTCATTTAATTAATTTCATTTGTCAAAATCAGTTTTATTTATTACTATATAGAGGATTGTTGTCATCCTTGTGTTATAGTTTTGTTTTGTCTTTTTAACTGTTTAACTTGCCTTAATATATTTAATTTATGAATAAAGGATTAATAATAATAATAATAATAATAATAATAATAATAATAATAATAATAATAATAATAATAATAATAATAATAATAATAATAATAATAATAATAAAGTATTTAAGAATCTCTTCATCATAGTTTGACAAAGTAGGGGCCCTAAAACAGCATCTTGCTTAGGGCCCCCATGAAGCTAGAAATGTCCTTGATCTGGTGAGCTCAGTCACTCATTTGTCCTAAAAAGCTGTATTCAAATTAAACAAAAATCTGTCTTACACAAGTAATGTCGTATTAATAATCAATGTTTTTTCATCAATTGAAAAGGCTAACTGATTTTGCATCACAGTTGGCATCATCTTCACATCACCCCCTATTTAAAATATAACAACACGTGTTGCAGAAACTCGTCAATATGGAAACTAATCAAAATATAGTTGCAGAATCCTTTAACGTAGGCTCCTCATAAATATTCTCAGCTGAATCTAAGCCAGTTTTTGTACTTAGACACATTCCTGGTATTGAAATACTTCTGGTACTCACATCAATTTTAGAGGTCTTAGCAAAAGCTCCAACAGGGTGAACGTGGTCATAGAGGATGATGACGCCCACCATCACTCTCATGCAGAACAGCATGGTGTCTGTGTTGGTGAACCGACAGCGGTACTCCCTGGAAAATGACAAAGTGACAAAGACCAAATGTTAGCACAAAACTAGCAAATTACAGCTGAGTTTTTAATGACAATGGGGAAGTTTCTGATGATGTCTTTGTTCATTTAAAATCTAGTAAAATAAATGAAATGGGTTAAAGTCGGTGTGAAGGACAGGGGACATATCTTCATTTATTCTGTGATTAAGTCTTAGTTAGTCTATTCAATTATTGTAAAGCATGAGAAGGCCTCTTTTGTATTCACGTTGAAAGGATGTTTAATTAAAAATTAGGCTTCTGACCTTTAAAGAGGAAGACAAGAAGAGAGAAAAGAGAAGGGATGATACTTACGGAGTCTCCAGCATAACACGACACACACAAGCCATGGTGCTCAGGCAGTCTGTGGTGTCCTCTATGGGCAAGGTCTTATTCTGAAAAACAAAGAAACACATACAGACTGAATGTCTGCAATAACAAGGTATTACAGTGTTGAGCACCATTAACAGCATGCGGTTATTTGAAAGTATTGTAAAAAAAAAAAAAAAACACAATAAGATTTTTCCACAAGATGGAGACAAAATGTATCTGTAGAGGTCACAGTAAGACGGTAAAGCAACTTGGCAGCAATGAATAGCTTTGTTCTCTGTAGTTTGTATGGGTTTCAAGGATTTATCACAGAGTAGCTCCATCAAGAAATAGAGAAAAAGACACAGTGAGGATTTGACAGTAATAATAAAGAGATGGAGAAAGTCATTGTCTGTAGGTAATAAGCCCTTATAAGAAGCTTATTAGCTTTTATGTGTTAATAATAACTTCCTAAATATGCTTATTCTTCAATTATAACATTAATAATCACTGACAAGAACTAGTTTATAGACTGGTTGAAAACACTGGCAAAATAAATTAGTTTGTCATAGTATTTTTAAACATTTACTAAGTATTTTTTTGTGGTATCAAGATTAAACCAGATTTTATTTTGCATTTGCTAGCATTCATCTATGTACTTGTTAATATGAACTATACCTTTTATAGCTAATGGATGTAAAATTGAGAATAAAGCCTAAATAATTTAATATATCTTGATTACTGCTGCCCATAGAGTTGGAGTAATTTAGTTTTTCAGATGCATTCCTCTTTTTATTCCTATTTATACACATCAGTCATCACTTTTGATTAGATTTAAAGATTACATGCCAAGTCCTAGTTTAGTTTTATCCATAAAAAATTAGTCACATTCAGTGGACACAAACAGTTTTTCATTGTAACAAAGGCTATATATATATATACATATATATATATATATATATATATATATATATATATATATATATATATATATATATATATATATATATATGTTGATTTAATCGTATTATAATTAATTTCATTTATGTATTCATTTTGGATGTATAGGGGGTACAACTACGTTATGTTTTATGCAATATAAAAATGTGATTAAATAAGACCGGAGTAAAAAAGAATTAACCATATTCACAAACAGTCACTTCATAAGAAGTAGAAATAATATTTTAATCCAACTTAAAGGGTGACTGAATTACAATTTTTTTTTTTGCAGTTATCAACTCTAAAGCAGGAACAATGTTTATTACTATTATAAAGGTGAATAAATTATTTACTGTGACATTTATCAATTCTAGCATCTTATAAAAACGTATAAGATTATTAGACCTTAGATAATAAATATTATAAGCACTTTAATATGTCAATCCCCATGTTTGCACATCCTAAAAAATACATTCTGACTTCATTATACATGACAATAGTTACAATTGACTGAGTAGATTGTACACAAACCTCTGAGACAAACTTGGTGGTGGCATTACTCAGAGTCTTTAACATGGGTGTCGCTTCGGCGTAGAACAGAGACATCCGATTGGCCATCTCATTGTTCACCTCATTCTCAGCTTCCAGCTGAGTGCAAACACAAAACGGATATTACATCTCTAAAAAGCATTCATCATCAGCTGTATGGAAATAATGTCATCCCACTGGTAGAATGAGATAATGGAGCCAATTTGGGGTCTAATTTGTGTAACTTGCCTGGCAAATTAAATATTGATTGTGCTTGTCTTTATGTTGTTAGGATGAAGGCACACCTCATTAATGATTAAGGAGAGAAAGTGAAGCATGTTCTGTTAGTGAAGGATGTGTTGTTGAGGCTTTACCTGCTGGTTGTTCAGCCTGTTTCTACTTATGGTCCTCCTGTAGTAGCTGAAGTCATTCTGAATGGCTGGATTTGTCATCTGTGTGGTGAGAGAAAACAAGGACATTGATTTTAAAGCAGGAGTCTCAAACATGTGTCCATTATTATCCTGCTAGATGAATTTGGGAATTGAAAAATTACACTGAAGATATAAATAATCAAGGGGGTCAAACTTATTTTAGTTCAGGTGACACATACAGACCAATATGATTTGAAATAAAATAATAGCATAATAACCTATCAACAGTGTCAACTTCAATTTTATCAGTTCAAGTGGAGTAGTTATGCTCTTTCGAAGCTAAACTAGTCAAGTTACACCTTGAAGAACAATGACATGGGCAAATGAGAAATGACTCTTACTTTAATCCCAAACTCCAAATTTTTAACAATATGCTGTCTGTTACCAAAGGTTTGTGTAACATTGTGTATAATGCACATGTGTAAATGATAAGATGAGACATAATATTGTTAAAAAACAAATTGAAGTTTTTTTCAGGTTATTCACATGATTTTTGTTAAAGTATAGTTTATAAAAGCAAATATTTTCATAATTCAATGTTTTTATTGCACTAAAACAAAAACAAAAAGTTGTCATTATTTACAGGTTATGATGCTATTACTTTACTTGTCCAGCTCTTTTCAGATTCAGTTGGGCTGAATGCGACATCTGGAAGAAGTGAGTTTTACACCCCTGTTTTAAAGCGAGAAATTGGAACAAAAATGTGACCTTTAGTTCGTCGAAGCTGAGAGTAAAGTGAAGGATCTCAGCAAACTGTTTGGCCAGAGCCTGTTCTCTCTCCAGGTGTTGCATGGGAGCATACGGCGGGCTCGTCAGCGCCTCCAGCAGGCTGCGCAAGGCATTCTCTGCAAACATACACATTGCAAGAAGTTGAGTCACATATCAGGTTGTATCTGACTCCCTCTACTCTGCCTCATCTTCTCAGCATTTTACTATTATTGGTACGGGTCTTCAATTTTGCCATGTCCGTAAGACTTTGTGATTTTATGGCCCAAGACGACACATACTGGTCACTACAGTGGACAGTTTATTCTACAGTTGTTCTCTTGTATATTCATGGGTTTTGTTGTTTTAGTTCCATATAAGTCAGTTCATATTATTACTGTTCTTAATAACTGATCTGCACTAACATGTTTATATGTAAATCAATTGCTTGTTCTTATTAGACTATAATTAACACTCTTCTTAAACAAAAACTGCATTAAAATTGTTTTATTTTATACTATTCTCATATTGCGTTTTAAATACACGTTTCTTTGCTTCAAAGCTTAAATGTCTATTTTCCAGCTGAGTGGGTATTTTTGTAACTCCATAAAAATAGGATCATTAAAATATTTCAATTATATAGCTTTTTTTCATGCCTAGAGAGGAATAAAAACACTTAGGGAAAAAAATATTGATTAAAATTCTCATAATTCATGCATCAAAGGGTTAAAAACACACTGAATTCATGAACCTTTGAGTTTCGTGTCACAGATTCAGACAGGACTCCTCTGGTTTGCTGAAACACAATACTTATACACATGCTTAATCCATCAAATCCTGCCTTTAAATAGGTACACATTTCTGCACCACAATATTGGACACTTAAATAATCTGATAACTTTCAATATGTAGAGAAAATATATATATGTAAAATTCAGTGACATTAAGGACCTGCCAGGGCAAAAAAAAAAAAATCCTGAAAATTTTATACTAAGCCCTTCTATTTTTGTACTGATTGAAATGTGAGAAGGTTTTTAAAAGGTGTATGAGGTACTAGATGAAGGAGGGTATTGTCTGTCTACGAACAGTCTGTATCATTTTATTACCATTTTGGTTGCAGAGTGTCATTCTATTGTAGTGGTGACATGTTTTTCTAAGCCAACACGCCTTTTTTTTTTTTTTTTTTTTTTTAAATGTCCAATATGCAAGATTCACAGTTGTGAAGCTCCCTGTATAAAGTTTGTGTTGAAATCTGTGTTGTGGTTGGAGCTGGCTGTTTATGACATTAGTATTTCATGGCAATGGAACCTACTTTTGTAGCTGTTGCAGCTTTACAAAACCACAAGAGAGCCTAAGTATTCATGGAAAACCTCTTTTATGTAGAAATCTATGGATTTTGGCAGCTTTCAGAACAATATAACTCCAACAAATACACCACTTAAACATTCAAGCACATGAAAAGCTCCATATTTAAAGGTGAACTCGAAAGCTACTCTAATGTCATTTTTAACACAGAGTGCAATGAATTCAGCCTTTCTTTCCTCAGCAGTTCTACAAGTGTCATAACACAGAGATCATTCAGCCTGGGCTTCATTTGTGATTGTTATATCAGTGACCATGCATATCCCCTGTGTCAGATACACTATTGCTATTGAGCCTTTTCACTGCCTCATTGCCTATAACAAATCAGACACCCAGACCTCAGAGGCTGTAGTAATGCCTCAGAAGCAAAGTCTCTTGAGGCCCCATCCCTTCCTCTGGATTAAAAATGCATAAGGGTCTTCTATAAATAAAGTGTTTCATCTAAAGGGCCTGGGCAGAAACCCCAATCTCCCTCCTGCTGTTAGCACAGGGCGATACAGTGCATGGTCCCTGAGCTGAGTGCTTCCTCCTGAGGGTATACACTGACAGCCTCTGCAGAAAAACACTGCAGCTGTTTATTGACTCTATGGGACCTCTTCAGCATAACCCAAACATGATCAGAAAGGTGGTAAATGGTTGTTTCTTAGCTCATACTCAATTGGAATTTGAGTGCTTCCTCATTACGAGACTGTTGGATTATGTCTGCAAGAAATCTGTTGCAACATATAGTACATTAGTGTTGATACATTCTCATTAATTATTACTTAATCCTCATTCTATGGTAAGCTGAGAACATGATGTTCATCAGATCGAAGTATTATTGGAAGGCAGAGCAGAGGCGGCAGCTGAACTCTCCTCATACTTCTCTCTCTCTCTGTCTCTCTCTGTGCTGGACGATCATGTACCACTGTTTCCGTAGCAACGGCTGGCTGGCTGCTAGGTCAGGATGCTGCAGAGATGGCTAAAAGGACATCACTGCGTGTGCATGCGATTTGTTACGGAATGATACTGGAGTGAAATCACGGTGTATGTAAAATCACGGTGATGTTGTTACATAACAATGTTGATTAAATTTGGCAGTAGACGATGAATATCTAACCACAAAACATGTCTTGTATCAGGTTGAAATGAAAATGCCACTTATCTAATTTGGATGAAACAAGTACAATTTGTTCTGTGTGTTGGGGCTGAAGCATCTTTTGCTCAGACCACAAAGTATTCACAATCATTGCACGTCACGTACAGTATGTTTCACATGCCTGATACACAGTCTCTGCCTCTAGCAGCTATTGTTAACATGTAGCAAGCTCAGTGTGCAAATGCCAAAACAGTCACAGGAAATGAATTTTTATCATATGCATAAGTGTGTATGCAGAGCAGATTAAAGTGTGTTATCTCCTGCTTTCAACTGCAGGTGAAATATATCCTGTAATTTTTGTCCATTTTCTGAATGTGACTGATGCACCTCTTAAAGGTCTCTGCTATTGGATAACTGCCTGGATGACAGAAAATACTAGATGTACTTTTAGGATGCTGCCGCTCACAAATACGTAATATTAACTCTTATTGGTACTCCAAATGGCTGCCTGCTAGAGAGTGTATTACATCACCTCAAGTCCCTCTATAGACTGTATGTAGCAGAACTCACCCAGTCGCAGAGAGAACTCATAGAAACGCTTCAGCTTGGCCACCAGGGGGCAGACTGCGTTCCAGGCCTTCTCCTGAAGAGCAAGGTCGCCAGGGTTCTGGATGGCCTGCAGCAACATACAAAGATGCAGATGTTATATCATAAACATCATTAAAAAAAAAAAGAGTCATCTTTGCTCTCTCCCTGTAGGCAGTGTTTCACCTTGACCAAACTGTTTCACCTTTGACTATTTCCACGTGAGCAAGGTTTACTGCATCACATAACTTTTATCTTTAAAGAACTTCTAACATCACTAATGTTTGGTCTGTTATTTGGTTAAAGATATGATATTAAATATAGTCTACAATATCATTTTTAACAAATACATTTAAAGCAATATCTGTTGTTCTGATTCCAGTTTTTTTATTTGTATTATTGTCTTATTTAAGTTAAAGTTTGTGAATGCTTATATGTTAGCTTGTCCTGTAAACAGTTGCTATTTTACATTAGCCAATCTCATTTCTAATTTATAAGTAATTAGTGTTGCAGTGTAAAGGAGCAAAGAAGGGACATCACTGGAAAAAACTGCCCACTAGAAGTTTCATTATATTGACATTATTGTAAACATGATATGATTCACCAACAAGCTAATGTCAACAAATGACCAGCAACTAAACTCCAACATGATCTTCATATAAATACACACAAACTATGCACACATCTTAGATATTGAACCTTTAAATAATGGGCTTACTTTTTAACTATACATATACACACTCATTTCTGAATGTCACAGACTGGTGTATGTAAGTTTATATGCAATAATTAAGTAGACAAGTGTTAAGTGTTATTTAAATGTTCTCACTTAGACATTTTCCCCAAACCTCAAGGCGAGGACATAAGGAGAATAAACAGTTCAGCATTATACGTTAGCAGGTATCTTTCATACTGCAGAGGAAAATAATATGCAGTAGTATGTGACTGAAGAAAGGTTAAAATGACACTAAACCACGTCAGTTTCACACTTCCTTTATTTAAGGCCACAACTTGAACTATATCAGCAACAAAAAAAAAACAATAGACTGAATGAAATATTTTCTTTGGAAAACTAGGCTTTGGCACATTTTTGTCTTTCCTTGTTCATAGGGCATCGTGCCAAGGACAGTATGTGTCATCATTTCACTCAGTGAAGTCACAGCAGTGATAGTTTCCTTCTCTACACTGCAGGTCAGCAGTTTATTGATGTTCATCTGCACTTATTGGCTGATTTGTGTTCATAACTTGCTCACTTCTCGTATCTCCTGGCCTGCGCCATTATAGGACTGCAGCTCTGCTAGTATCCCATGAGCCTCCTCCAGCACAGCGCTGACCTGGTTCCACACGGCTGTTTCTGCCTCTGTGGGCTGGGCATCTGCGAGAGGAAAGGCAGAGAGAAAGAGGAAGACAAGAGTCGAAGAAGAAGACAGAGTGGGAAGTGAAAGTGTGATGTAAGGTGCGGGAAGGGATGAAAACGTCAAGAGGTGGTGGCAGAAAAAGGGAAGGAAGAACAGAAAGGTGATGGAAAAAGAGGAATGAATACAAGAGAGAAAGAGGACAAAGTAGAGAAAATTTTAGGAGAGAGAGAGGTTAGTCACGCAGAGGACATGAATGATGAAATGAGTCTAAAAGGCCAGATAAAAACCTGAGTACAGCCAGTCTAACCAATTAGTCTCTTCATGAGTATAAGTGACAATTAATGCCTTTCATTTGAGTTAGTGGTCATTTTGGTTGTACTCATCCACAGTCAAAATCTGGCCACTAATTTAATAATTAGATTTATCTTTTAGAGAATTGCATCGAGAGATCTGCGAGTCACGCTCGGTCACACACTGTGGTTTGATGAGACTTTTCTTCGGCAGTAAGAACCAGAAG
Organism: Siphamia tubifer; assembly: GCA_020466265.1. NCBI lineage: Eukaryota > Metazoa > Chordata > Actinopteri > Kurtiformes > Apogonidae > Siphamia > Siphamia tubifer. The sequence goes on from CM035793.1 coordinate 27,188,313, forward strand.
ATGACGAATCAGTTTTACTTCAGGGAGTCATTTGAACGAGGATGTTATAAATGATTAAGCGATTCAGCATTTAGAAGTTTAACATTTCGATGGTCTTCAAGTGCTGTAAAAATGCCTTGACTGCAGCATTTGGACAATGTGTCTGACTCCTGAACTATAATCATCTCAGCTGTTCATTCAGATGAGATTTATACAAGTGTGGATAGGTGTAACTGTCCTATCATATTGGCATCCATCTTTTTTCTTTCTTTTTCATTACTCTCTGGACTATGAATGTGGTCCACAAGTTGAACTGAGACTAATGGAAGCCTAGTTAGAACATCCTCTGGGCACGATCACTCTATTTCTTTCCCCTTTTACTGTAACACACACAGTCTGAGCAGCTCACATACTGTAAACTCAAGCTTTTGCTGCAGGGCTCCTCCCAGTAACAGTTCTGCTTTATTTGTCCATGTGGCATGCTGCATACACACAAGAGAGATTAAACGTTTGAAGGACACAATTTAAGATGTGTCCTCTTGAGTAATCATTGTGCTTGGTTTTCTTTTCTTTGTGTATCTATGAGCTCCCTGTGTTGACATGTGACTCAGGTATAAAATAAGAGTTTGCCCAGACATTGCACTATGTACAGTAGCACAAGTGATTGTTTTTGTACCCTGAGGTCTACTCTTCCTGCTGTGAAACAGTAATCAGGGAATATTTACTTTCCAATGAGTGGCTTAACAAGCATGGCAGCATTTAGAAATAACTTTGTAGCCTTGTGCTCTTACAATCTTCTGATTAGATAATAACTAAATTAGCCTAACACATGCGTATAACAATGATGCAATTTTTTAAAAATAGTTTAGCATTTACTTGCTTACGCAGACACAAGTAATACAAGTTTTATTGACAGTTAGATGAAAAGCTGATAATTATCTTAACCTGACATAAAGACTGACACTGGAGGAAGGTAATTTGGGGTAATTAGAATAATCCTGCCATAAGATGCCATAGTCTCCGGCCTTTCTTGTAGTTGCATATTTTCATTGTTTTTTTTTTACATGACAGAAGCAAAACCTCACTGGCAAGTCTCGCTAAAAATGACTACATTTAGGCTGTGCATTAGGGTAAGACACGTTCTTTATTTTGCAGGATTTTCATTAGTCATTTTAATACCAGGGATGGCTTCCATAGCTACCAAAATGAGCCTCCCTAACTGTCTTTGCAACGGCACCATCACAACATCCTTGTCTTTGCACTAAAAACAAGCAATTCCTTCACTACTGTTTAGGTAAGTGTTGTGAACTAATGATAGTGTGTGTTGCTACTGCTAATACTGTGGAGGCAGACATTGGTAAACCCTGTACTAGCATTGTTGGTCTGGCACCTGTGACTGTTTCTGCGGAGGTTTTGGCTTTTTCTTGGATGGTACTAAATGCAGGCTGCTGTGAAAGTGCAAAATAGTGTAAGAACAGAGGTTTTGGTTGGAGCACATGAAGAAGCGCATCATGGTATTCAAATGGCTAATCCCTACATAAGAATTCAGCACATGAAAATACATAGCTTTGTTAAAAGTTATCATTTTCAGTGTGTAGTTGCAGCTTGGAGGTGGTGGTTCTTTCATGTAATGAGCCAAACTTTCAAAGGAATAATGCACAGATGGCGTAAGGAAGTAGGAAGACAATCCTGCCATTGCATGACAGAAGTATTTATTCTTATTTCCTCAGAGTACATCCAGTGATTCAGACTGCAGAGGAGTAGAAGAGAAGCACTAAAGAAATTGGGAGCAAACAGGATTTTGGTAGAAAAGTACAAGTGGTTTAAAAATGTTACTCTACATAGGAATTAGTGCATAGGCTGTCATCATGGATAACCAAACAGTTGTAAAGGAGTTCACTAACAACAAACAAAACAGACTCCAACAACCTTTATTACTTAGCTTCAGTGTCTTCCTCTGTACTAGTGAGTACTAGTGAAATTACCTGTTTTCAGTCTTTATGCAAAGGTAAGTTTAGTTAATCAGTCTTCAAGCATCATGTATACTTGGCCATAAAGTTAGAATAATTTCATTTTCAGAGAAACTCCTCTTTTTATACACAGTAGTTGCATTTGATGGCGTGCAATGATTGCATACTAAATTAGCTTAGCAAAATAGACCCTAGCACAAAATTTTAAGAAAAAAAACCCCCAAACATATTTAATGGAAATGTAGGCAGAAAAAAAAGCATTAATCATTAATGTTTTAATTAAATAGTGTTGTTTAAAGTTGGAATATTTTTTTACCAGGTACATTTAACCTGGTACAATCATTACATATTGAGACCAGTTGCACTTTATTAAGACTAAATGACATTGTCACAATAATTTAATAAAACGAAGTAAAAAAAAAAAATTACTCCAACTTTATAGCCAACATTATATAAAGTCACACTTTTACTTTGCCTCAGTTTTTTTTTTCCCATTTTACTATATTGTCAGCTACTTTTTACTCCACTATATTTGTCTGGCAGCATTAGTCAGCCCTTAAATATATATATATATATATTTTATATTTCAAGGAATTTGAGGTTCTCAACTTTGGAATATGCTAAAAATATTGACCAGCTAATAGTTTTGCATTTTTAATTAGAAAATGGCAACTTCAGATGACAAATAATTTACTGGGTGTCATCTTTACTCCCTCTAGGATTAGCAGAAATAGCTTCATGGCATCTTGAGTTTATATCAAACTCTGAGCAGTGTGACAGAGGTGACAGTATCTCTGGGAAGGGAAGGAGAGCTCACAGATGGTGCAGGGTGGGTGAGGGGGACATATGTCTAAAGCTGCTATGCCCTAGTCTGACTCATTCCTCTTCCTTTTGAAGTAAAGTGAATCAGAGGCATAATAAATGAAGGGGAAATTCAAGCAATTTGACAGATGACGTCTTTTGCCAGTAGTGAGCTCTCCCACTCTCACTATTACAATCAGTAAAGGAGGAGGAAGCCAGCTGTTAAAGGGGGAGAAGAGGCTGAGGAAAGGCAGAAAATGCTGGGTACACTGCAAAGTATATATTAATGATTAACTTAGTCTCATAATCACGGTCAAAATCTTCAGTGCATTTATGTGGTGACCCTGATAAAATATCTACTTAAATCCCAACAAAGTAAAATATACAGCAGTATCATCTGTAAATATGGAAACTTTTTTTTTTTTTTTTTTTTTTTACCGTAGAAGATTTTTAGAATGATTATGAAACTGAGCCACTTTAAAGACAGGCATTTTCACTGCACAAAGTTGAGATTGCACTGAGAAAATGCGAAAAAGGGAAGGTTTTAGAGTTGGTTTGGTGTGTCTTTTACTCTCTCTCTCTCTCTCTCACTGTGTTTTTTTTTATTCACTCACTTGCAGTCACACAAACACACACACACACACACACACACACACATAAATACTGCAGGTCAAACACACAATAGGTCACACAATACAGGATGAGAAGATGAAGAGGTGGAGGGATGAAGATAGACAGTTTTAAGCCATCATCATCCCCAAGCAACAGAAAACCCACACAGGACCGGCATTCTTCTTTTTTTTCTCCACTGTTTGTGTAGCTTAGGAGCCGAGATCAAAGCATCATTGTTGTCATTTTTCTACAGCGTCATCTTGCCATTGTGCATCTGTCTGAATTTAATAAGACGTGTCGTGTGTGAATAAGACCCTTTAGAAAGAAGCCAAATGACTTTCAAATGCCGGTCCCCAGGGTAGGAGTCAGAAGATAAAGTAGAGAATAAGGAGGAGACGAGCTGTGGAGGGAAAAAAAGGTTAAATAAGGACAAAAAAAGATGACACAATGGTCAGCTAAGATCAATGAAATGAGAAAAAAAAAAAGCAAAGGCAACACAGAGAAAGGGATAACTCAAAAAAATAAGAAGCGGATGGTCTCACGTTCAAAGTCAAGGAAAACTATTGGGCCATGCTCAAGTTCGGCGCAAGCCAGCACTTTCAGGAGGTTTCCCATGAGCCCCCTGGAACAGAGAGAGGGGAGAAGTCTGTGGGTGATGAGGGGATGGGTGTCGGGGCTGTGCACGTTTGTGTATATGTGTGAGCTGTATGTGCACGTGTGGCGTGTGAGAGTTGATGGCGTCAAGGTGGGGGACTGGAGGTGAGGGGTGTTGTCGGATGGTACGGTGGAAGTATGTCGTGGGTGAAGCATGGCAACATGAACACAGAGCCACTTTAATCCCACTCTTACAGTTTTAGCTCAAATGTAGCGTCCTGGTGCTCAAAGGTCAAACTAAAGCAGAGGTTGTGAATGAAAGGGTCACCCAAACATGAATCAATTAGGATTTTGTCCCATATTTGTTTTCATCTGTCTATTTATAACCATTTTGGAGTTATATTTTGTTACAAGATTAGCTATCGAGTAACATTGTGAATGACTGCAAGAAAGGGAGAACTTTAATGTACTGAATTTTTCTACAATAGAGCTGTGTGATAGGATGAAAAAAATGTAAATGACATTATATTTTCTACTCTTCTTTAATCTTACTGCCCTGTGAGTTCTCTGACGTATTAACTTTATCTGAGTATTGTCTATTTCACTGAATGTACATATGGACCGGGATGCTACAAATGAATAAGAACTGAACATACCGTGACACAGCACAGTTTCACTTAAACAATTTAATAGATGATGGAATAATGATAGAATCTCTAGTTTCTCTTTACATTCTATAAATAGAAGTCATTTGCATGCCTAAATCTTTAGGTCAATATATAAAATAAATAGAGGCCTTAAATGTGAATATGATCAAATTCTATTACTACTGTACCATATACTGTTAAATATACTGCACTGTATATGTATATATTGAATTAAAGTGGCAGCCAAAAGTGGAGACAGGCTTAAATACTGTCAAATGTACCAATTCAAGAACTGGAGTTTATTATGAATAAACTGTTGCCCATAAATTTGGAAATAATATTTTATGTAATTTACTCATAGTAGATAAAGTTCAACTGAGGTTATGTAATCATAGCAGTTGGTAAAAAAAAAAAAAAAAAAAAAAAGTATAAATAGAAGTAAAAAGAGGAATGTGGGCAACAGTGTATATAAAATACATTCAAGTACTATATACATATATAGACAAATGCAAAACTTTGTCAAAAAGATGGAAAATATTGCAGTAAAAAATAGAAAGAAGAAATTTGTCTATTTTCTACCAGTATATAGATACATATTCATATCACACAGCCCTATTCCTCTTTCAGATGTAACATAAATAGACATTGGACTGAAAATACAACTGGTTTGGATTCATACTGACACCTTTTCCTTACTGTAATTTCCTAAAATAAAGACACCAGAGTACTATATTTATACCCTGACAGGCTGAAATGTCACTAAGAGTGGGACTACAGCATGTCTGATAATGACAAACCACACCCAGAGCAATGCTCCATGACACCATCAACAACTCACCAGCTCACATCCAAATACACTGCAGCTCCCCCTGACCTCCCACTCAAACACCTCTGCTCCACACACACACACACACGCACACACACACATACACTCACATTTCAAGCACACAGACACGTGCACACACCCCAGCGCTCACTTACTTTCAAAGTCCAGGAAAAAATGCGGACAGTTCTCTAAATCCTTGCCAAGGACCTTAATGAGGTTCCCCATGGCTGGCAACCTGGACGGGAGGAAACAACAAAATGCATACAGTACACAGGACCTGGCAACCCGTATTAGAATACACAACATGCACATGGAGAGCACAGCAGGTTGGGAGCATTTTATTTGTCTTACCCATCTGCACTTCTCTAATTATCCTCATTCCCTTTCCTCCTCCTTTCTTCTATCTAAGCAATATGTCCATAGCAAAGTCAGTCATAAATGCAGCTGATCACAGTTTGCATCCAATACTCAGTCTATACTGTATTTGATTAGCAGGGGCCTTAAATCCAGTAGTGAATCATTTAGCTCACTCACTGGGAGTCACTGGAGTGGAGCAGTGGTTTTAATCCATTTACATTGCTATAGTAACCTAATAAAAGCATGCTATTTACAGGCTACTCTCCCTTAATGCTTTTTTTATGTACGGTAGTCTATAGATACTTTATGACAAGCTCTTTATATTTCACATCCTAAGGGCAGATACTAGAGCAACTGGAGATCAAATGTACGGACCAACAGGTTAAGAAGCTCCTATCGTCATGTGCGATGTTGGAGCACGACAATGTCACTTACAGGGCAAACGGACAACATGTGTGATGTTTGACAATATGTCGGAAAAGAAGATTTTCCCAGCAAAGCTCCAGGTGGCTCTACTGTAGCTTTAGATTTGTTCTATCTATTCCAAGAATCAAACATTTCCCCTACGATTGAGCATCTCACTCTCATCCACTCGTAATTGGTATTTTAAGTCACAAAGATGGAGATAAGATAGAAGTGTGTATTCATGTAGATGGGGAAAATAGAAAATGATGCTATCACATCTGAATTTAATGGCTAGTGTTGATTTATGGAATGAGCGTATAGCAGAAACATCTGATATAGCTCATACAGGTTGAATATGTCAGTGTTTAACCAGTATATGTGGGTCCTGAGCAGTGTGGTGAGGTTTACATTAAAGGCATGATATTTAGCTTTAAAAAATATTATTATTATTATTATTATTATTATTATTATTATTATTATTATTATTATTATTATTATTATTATTATTATTATTATTATTATTATTATTATTATTGTTGTTGTTGTTGTTGTTGTTGTTGTTGTTGTTGTTATTATTATTATTATTATTATTATTATTATTATTATTATTATTATTATTATTATTATTATTATTATTATTATTGTTGTTGTTGTTGTTTTAATGAAATTATGCATTTTAAATCATTTCTCTGTGGTGTACATACACTGTAAATACTATAATTTTGTCTGAATTCTTCATTAATGCAACTCCACTGATCCATCTTCAACCTTATGTCTGAGTAATGACACCAGAAATGAGCCACTTCAGGCTCCGTCCCCTCCAGGAAGTTGACTGCTCTGTCACATTCTATATTGTACAACCAACAACTGTACATTTCAGGTAATGGGCTCAAGGTTTGGACATATTTTCAATATGGATTACAACTGCTGCTGCTGACAAAGTATGACAAATTAGTCATACTTTGTGGAATGTTTGTCAAAAGTCTTGATCTTTATGTGCAAATGTCATGACATATCTACTTACAGATGCAATAAATTAAGAAATAATTAAAAGGAGCTGTAGAAATCCACTTGATTTTAGCCAACATGAATATAAAGATAGTCTTGCAGCACCTGGAGGGTTCAACTTCAAAATCTATGAACTATTAGCGTCCAAATACCCAAACAAAGACACCAAAGTGAAATGTGACCCCTTTAATTTGTCATTGATATCCAATTTTCTGACAGTTTAAAGTCTGCAAAAGTAATTGTTTATCTGAGCAAATATCAATATTTGTAGTCATTTGAATGTTATTGTGAGTCAAAATATTTTCTCAAACAATGGTCAAGTTGACTTTTTTTCATAAATATAATGAAGAGAATACTTGTTCAGACAAGGCATAAATTATTTCAAGTAGCTGATTGTTTTAATGACTGTCAAAGTGACTGGAAACCTTTTGCATTTGCATCATCTTAACCTCAGATGGTAGCTGTTTGTTTGGTTTTACGTGCCACTAGTGTGTGAGGTAAACTAAGACGACTTGACATTTTAATCCTTTTGGTTAAAAGTAAAAAATGTCTATAATGGACATAGATCCCATGTGTTTTCAGTATCTTTACAATTAACAACAGCAGCGACTCACAGGAGGTCAAAGTGGAGAGTCTATGTTGCTTTTACTTTCCTAGATTATATTTAGTAATTATATTCCTGAAAGGCAGAGCGTCAGGGATGTAATGGTTTTGGATGCGCCACCACCATGTAAGGTCTTTCATCTTAATGCGATAACTTTTGAATGGCCGGATGGATTTGTCCCCAAATTCACTGTGCTAATGCTCTAGGACAGTTACATGAACTGATTAGATGTTGGAGGTCAAAACTTTCAAGATGGGCAAATTTTGTCTGGCCCATAACTTTTGACGGATTGCCACCAAATTCGGTATCCTATGCACATGGAGTCATTCTTTTCTATTTTGTATTAAATATATACGCTTATGAAAGGGTGAATGGGTGAACAGGAGTGGTGGAAATGATGGGAAAGTGGAAGCATCGTGTTTTGGGGATATACCTTTAACAGTCAGAGATGGACCTTGTTTATTAATGTTGTAGAAACCAAAGCCTATGCTTCTCTAGTAAATTGAAATGACATTTTTAGCATCTGTGCTAAAGCTCAGCAGTTACTGTTAAAGTCCCACTCATATATGACATACTATCTGGGCCAGTCTTTAATGGTGTTTTAGAGCTTGTTTCCTGGAAAACAATATAAAATCACTAATTAATCCTGCATTCAGAGGTTAATACTACTGTACATTTTAATTAAAGACTTTCTTAAATGTAAAAGTCCTATGAGTCTGCTGTTATTGCCATCACTGCAGAGTTGGAGTTGACCAGTCAGTGTTAATTTTTACTTAAATAAGTCCACGTGCAACAAAATAATAACACGCTACAGAAATGAATATTAATTTCCATCACTACAGTCATTCTTAAAGAACTGCAAGCAGTGTGCACAATGATGTGAAGAGTTTATTTCATGGTTAAGGTCTTTTATATTAGGACTGAAAGGCCTCACATAAAGTTGTGAATGAATTGCAATAAAAAGCTAACAATGACAAACAGCGGCACAATAATCTAACGATCACGATAATCTAAAATGGTTCTCAGCTGTTCATGTATCATAGACGACTCTTGGTACTAAAAGGCAAGCAGCTGCAAAGTTTCACTTCCTTTTCTACCCTCTGTCAGCTATGTTAGCACACAAAATAGAGCAGAAGCCTATCAGTTTTCCCTACAGGAGTGATTTATGGGCAGCATTAGCATGTTTACGAGATGCCACCATCCTGCACACACACACACACACACACACACACACACAAAAGCATGGTCTTTTCACTGTTACTCAGCAAGAACGGGTGTTGCAATGCACCACTGAAGTCCAGACACGGAGGAAGGAGGAAGAAGGGATAGCCTTACACTGCCCAGCTGCTGAGACAGCTTGCTGACTTTCTCTAAAGTAGCAATTTCACATTCAGATGAGATCTGTATTTACTGTACTGCATGTCTGCCTCCTATATACAAAATCTGTCGAGCAAAAAAAAAAATCTGGAAAAAACATCTGTATGCTGAGTCACTGCTGTAACCTATGAGCTTCAGCACACTCTCCTCCTGACTTTTAGTCCACCTGCTCCAATAATTCTATGAATATATGAATAACAGATTGGTATCTTTAGCCTGACAAGGTGATTGCAAAGGCGAAGTCATGCTGAGATTCAGATCACAGACTTATTGAAAGCAACAAAAGCTTTCTGACATTTCAGTAGGTGAGTCTGCGTGTTAAAGGTAGCCATATTCAGGCCACACACACACGTATTAACACGCACACGTATTAACACACATAGACGCAGCCTGGAGCAGCATGTGGTCCGTCCTGAGAACAGCGCTCGGCTGATGGTTGCCAGGATACGGTTGGCCTGGTGATATCGTCTGCTCATCTCAGCAGAAGATGTGGGAAAAAAAAGCATCCAGCTCATTCACACATGGGGTCAGTCATTTACAATGCTGATCTAACTCAGTCTTTACTATCTGTGAGACTTGAATCAATCATCATCAGATTATTTCAGCAGTTGACCGAGCCTGAAAAATTAAAAATCAGGCGTCAAAACCAGCAGCCTCTCACACCGCTCTTCTTACCCTGGTTTCCTATGAATGCTTCAAGTCCTCCTTTATCTTCCGCTCTCAGTGTTTTTCTCTTTCCTCCTGCTCTTCTCCTGCCTCAGTCTGTTCCTGCTTTGTGAAATTGTTGCTGTGAGTTAATCCCTGGTTAGCTCAGACTGATAACAGTAGTCCCACGGTGGCACTGGTTGCCACTGTCTGCTTCACTTAGAAACTGCTGTAAACTTGTCTTGCTCTTTCTCCCTCTGTCTCTCGGTGTACATCTCTGGCCACTTCACACTTCTCTTTTTCAGCTGTCTATTTAAAGACCTGTGGTTTTCGCTCTGCCGTTTTGTGTTTAATTTGTGTACAGCTCTCTTTTTTTTTTGTTTGGCATTTGGCATTTTTGGTGAGAAAGATATAATATACATTGATGTTATTAATATGTTATATTCCTGTGGTGGTGTCCTGTGTTCAGTATATGTACAAACTAAAAACTGAATCCATTTTCTTCTGTGACGTCAGAATGGGTTCCTCAAAAATATTCCCTTCCAGCTTTCCTCTCTGCATCACTTCTCTATTTCACCACTCAGCAGCACTCTCCTGACTCCTCTGGCCTTGTCATGTCACAGCACATTTATGTCATGGTGCTATTCAGTCTCACTGGTGGCCCTCAGGTAAAACATCTAAGTGCCAGTATGGAAATCAGGATTGAACTGTGAAAACACACGTTTCCTCCTAAATGTTTTGACTAGCATCCATGTCATATGTTAAATATAAACCACTGGATGCATGACGGTCAATGTTCGAAGACTAAGTTTTCACATTTTGTGAATTAGGAAGTGTGATTAGTAGCCACTGGTTGCAGTTTCTTTTTTCATGCAATCACACACAGTGTTTGCAGTCAGTCAGTGTGAAAGTGGAGCAAAGTGCCTCTCTTATGCAACTGGCACACAGATCTCATCTGTAGTCTAGCAGGAGAAACTGAACCGAGGGGCTCCTTGAGTCCCAAAAAAACATGCTGCCGGGCTCCCACATGGTGTCTGAAAAGCAAACCTGGTCTGGACTGAAAGCCAAGCTGCAAAGCAAAGCCTCCCAGTTTCCTTTCAGCCCATACTGAAAGATTCCTCCTGTTACCGCCCAGGAGCTTCATAAGTGTGGATTTAGTCCACCACAGAAGCACTATTGCTCCTCTTTGCTAATGCTAACCTCTATTAACTGACAGATAATACCATCTGAACTACTTTTCACTACCCACAATGATCTCTTTTCTATCATACTCTGGTTCACTGGGTATTCAGTGGGCTGTGAATTGAACCCATTGAGCAGCTGGACTGTATACAGCGGATGCTGCTACTCCACTCTTTCAGCTCTGCCCATCACTGTTTCCCTTCCTGTCCCATAAATTGTCCATGTCACATTCTCCAATGTGCCCATATGGTGTTCCTGACTCTGTCCTTATTCCTCAGCTGTTGTTTTTTATTTTTCCCCTAGAATTTTCAGTTATATTTTCCACTTCTCATTTTCTATTCCTACCTTCGCTTGTGTTTATCCCTCTGGAACACTTCACTGCATCAACCAGGGCTTGTCAGCTCCACACAGTGGTTACAGCATCAGCACCCACCACCTGACATGGACACAGAGAAGACAGAACATGAGGTTGATATCACTTCAACAGCATATAAAGTGCAGTGTTTGGAAAAGTAAAAATGTCCAGATGCTGAATTTAGATAAAAAAAAGGGAACAAGAACAGAGAAAGATTGACGACAGGTGTCTGATTTAAAATGATCTTCATCTTTAGTTCATTGTTAAATTACAGCCTGGCAAATGTTCTAACAATGAAAATGAAATCCTGATTCCTTTGCATTAAATCTAGTCGAAGGGATTACACTGAATATTTTTGGGTAAAACTAATTCAACAAATAAACACTTGAAGCACTAATCCTCAAACCCACAGTAAGTTTATTTCCACTGACTTCAAGAACAACACACATTTTAGATGCTTTAGATTCATCGCTATAGGATATACGTTGTACCACTACAGGTGAAAAATGTCACATATACATATAACATTTGTCTGAATTTAGGCATAAAACATATTGGTTGGGGTGAGAATAAAATTGTGGAATAAGTAAATATATTTTGACTAAATATGAGATGACTCCAATCCCAGTCATGTCTCTAATGGGACTGTCCTCTTCCCTCTCTGCTGTTCTGGGACAATGATTGATGTATTCATATCTCCAAACTTTTGTGCAGATATCTCATTGGTGAAGCAATGTGTATCTATTTAGGATTGGTTGTTTCTTTGCCCAGTTTTTTTTTTTTTTTTTTTTTTATCTTTTTGGATTTTTTTTATGCTTCCTATACAATGTACTAGTGATGTATCTTTTAATAACCCTGGTGAAGGCCACTAAACAAAATGCACGGATGTAGATTTAGTCAAGTTGTTCTATATGACAAGTATTGCAAGAGTTCTTGGCTGGTTTTTCCATCTCCGTGCACCTTTGTAGTACTTGATATTGTACCAGAACCTTTTGCTTTATTTATACTAAGATTCCATTTAGGCCTATTTCATTTTTCATAACAATGTAGAAGTTAACTTGTTAATAATTAGCTTAAGTTTTGATTACATGTATCAGTGGTAACCAAAATATGTCAAATATTCTACTGTTTATGATGATTAATATTATTGAACACCAGAACAAATGTCTTTGCTGTGATGGGACAGATTAGTTACACGTTTGGTTATTTATTTTTTTATTATTGTTTTTGTTTTGATGCTGCTTTACAATCATAAGCTCAGAAGAACAATATTACTGAGCTTGAATATATTATTTTCACACATATAGCAAAAAATACGTATTTTATTCATCCCAATTTGGGAAATTTAATGGTTGTGCTTGTGTAGTATCAGAACAAATTACATTAAAAATGTTAAAAATATCTACAAGAATTAGATAGAGAGGTATTTGGCTATATATAATTTTTAATATAAAGTGGAAATATAATAATATTGAAGTACAATTCTCATTACTCACGTATCAGTGCAAAATTAACCAGTGGAAAAATGATCTGTGTAACTCAAACAGTTCCATGCAAATTGAACACTTCCCTAACTGAATAGTGTTATCAATGAAACAATATGAAGAGTTCCACTGTACAGTTAGACCTAATTAGTTAAAAAATGGGTCCATGGTTTGGCTACATGACAGACAGAGGTGCAGTAAATGAGCCTCATGTGTCACAACACATCTAAGTGTCACTTATGTTGCATTTTAATGTTAGATGTTATCATGTGGCATGGTTAGTTTGTTAGTCTGTGGATAAGATGTAAAAATTAAAAAATAACTCCAGAGTGTTTATTCATGGAACTGAGCCACTTCAACTGGACTCTTGTTTCCCGTCAAAGAACCCAAACATCATAATGTATTTATACATATATAATGGAACCTCTAGCTAGAATATCTTTGGAATATAACTGCTACAGGATGATGGTTTGGACCATGATGACAATAACAAAGAAGTGGATGTGGCTTTAAAAACATTTCCTTTTGGTTAGAAATGGGACACGATCTTCTGTGTCTTCTGTGTTTCAGTCAAAACCGTTTTATTCCACCAATTCACTTTTGACTGTACATGTGCTTATCTATATGACAACCAGACACTATTTATGGAAACTTTGATCATTGGAACCCCCTTCATTAAAGGAGTCATTCCATGGTTATTTCATTTATAGTGCTGTGTTGAATTGTGTGTTGGTTCTATTTAAAAAAAACCTCAGGATTGCTTTATCTCCGGCTGTTTTTTCATGGTAGAAACAGCAGAGTTTACTGGTACATCCTCACACATGTCTATGACACGGTGACGAGGCGTCTCTGATTGGCTCACTTCCTCTTTCCCTCTCGCTCTGTGTGTGTTTCCCTTTACCAGAGTAGCATCCAGCTAGGTTTTGTGCCATTGCTTGTTTTGAAAACATGCAGGGGGAAAAAATGACACTTTATTTCCACAGAGAGCACATGAACCAGTTTCCTCCATCATTTTTTTTTCAAATTTGTGCAGCAGTAACTGTGGCGCCGTCTTCTCTTGTAGATGCTAATGCTAATGTTACTTCAGATTCGCTGCAATGGGGGATGGGCTTAACCCCACATGGGTGACGCTAAAGTCCTTGTTACATCTACTGGACAGACTTGTTTCTATGTGTTTCTATGAATGGGAAATACAGCCAGTGGAGGTGACAAACCACTTTCAAACACAGCATGTGTTGGTAACTCAGGGTGACCCATCAGATTCCAAAAGGAGCATGGAAAAGTGGTTTTCAGCAGAATGACACCTTTAAACTAATGAACCAGTATTGGGGGGTTTTGTTTTCTGGTGTCTTTCAGTTAAACTGTTGAATGTAGATGGTATTTCCTCTTCATTTTTACTTAATGATAATGAACTAAGCTTTTACACTTATCTTTTTCAATGACAGTTTTTCCAGCAAAGTGTTACTGGTGTAAGTATTAACACTACCACCGCTGCCCTTGCATCATCTCATCAAGAGAAAGTGCAGACAGAAGAGAGGCGGGGGACCTTTGAAGAATAGTTGCCAGGGAAACTCAGCCTCTTATTCTCATGGCAACACAGCCTGGTAATGTGCAGCGTTATCAATCAGGTGGGGAGGATGGATGAATTGACTCTACTCTTTCTAATCTCTTTAGTGTATAGAAAGAAAAAGTATTGCCTTTCCATTGTGGAGGCTGTAAACACCGCCCACTTCTGCATTTACATGAGTTAGCCTTTACTGATTGGGTGTTCCCTTCGCGTAAATTATCCACTCCAGTCATTGATCTCACCTCTTTGTGAAAGGGTAAAGGTCAGCCACTGCACCACATGGAGATGAGGTCAAGAGGTGAAAAGTTGAAGTAAACTAGATTTTTAGGGTGAAGTATGCCTATTGAGTGTCTTTGCTCACTTGGCTTCAAACCTGATTAAATTAGCATTAGCACCGGAGTTAATACATTTTAATCTTCCCTATGCATCTAAAAAGACATGTACATTTTAAAGTCTCAAACCATAGAGATGAGGTTGTTTGAGGTGCAATGTATCATTAATTAAACAGCACCACTTTGCAACGGTTGTCATAACTATTAATGGTTTTGTCAGATCAGAGTGAGAGCACACATCTAATTTTATTCAACCTTCTTAGCCCTGACTGCACACTCTGATGGATTACTGTTTTCACTTCTGCTAATTAGCCGAGGGCACTGTTTTGCCTTTTGAGCAGGATGATACCTGTTTGCTTCTCATAACACAGAAATGAGGTGCCCTGTATTCTCACTAAAGATGGTTTTAGTTCATCTCCATCATTTTCAGCCCATTCAGGTTTTGTCTTTAAAGGTTCACATGTTACAGTGTTTAGTTCTTATGGAAACTAATGACCAGCAGAGAGGAAGTGAATTACTCTGTAGCTCAACAATAATGACAACAGTCGTCTGTATATCGATAAGCGTACACGTTGTTACATGGGTGTAGGCCAGTGGTTTTCAAATAGTGAGACGGGCCTCTGCTGGGGGCACTAAAGGTCTTCAGGGGATATGTTGTGTGAGAAAAAATAAACCAGAATAAATGTGTAAAGGTGCTAGATTGGATCAGCTGGACGGACGGGGGGCGGGACTAAGGTCTGGATGTTTTGCGCAGCTGCCGATTGCGTTGCTATGGCCTGAAATATGGCACTCACATGCAGCGCAGTCAAAGAAAAGCTGAATTTTCTTCTGTCATGGGAAGTGTTTTGGTAAATCTAAGCACCACGAGGATGGAATATAGAACAGTTCACAAAAATGAAGAATCAAGAATGTCATTGATGGGTGATTTTTGAAACAGGAACTGAAGTTGGTCTATACACCACATATAAGAATTTATTCTCCAAACATATAGGACATAATAACCACATCTACAGTAAAGTCCAATGTCTACAGTTGTACATTACATTCATCTTCACCTTTGTCATTGAAGTGACGGTTTACTGAAAAAAATAATAAACTTAGACCTAGAGACATCCTCGGTGGTCTGTATATATGTTGTTATTATTTTAATATAGATCATATTAGTCTGTATGTGGAACCAGAATTAAAATGAGTTCTACAGCTATGACTGTTGAAATTTTGGACTTTATATATTCATCCCATGTACCGGATTGGGATCTTTGGTGGGCCGCATTTGGCCCCTAAACTGTATGTGTCCCTGCTTTAATGTAAAAGCAGGGACACAAAAAGTGTTACTGTTAAAATGTAATAATGTAATTTCATAAAATGATTTCAAGTTGGAATAATTTTGTTCCTCTTTTTATACCTATTTATACACATCAGTTTGAGCAAGTACATTATGGTTACATACTGAGTCCTGGTGACACTTTATCAGTAATAAATCTTTTCATTACTTTTTATTCTAACTTTATAGGCAACAGTGTATAATTGTTGTACTTTCCTTTTTATGCTAATTGCACTATTATATTGTCAGTTATTTTTTACTCCACTACACTTTTTTCAGTTGTTGTCAGCCCGTAAATATTTGTCATTATTCTTCATGCATCGGTGCATCTAATCACGGTGTATAAGATGTTTAACTTATATGCATATAATGAATCAGCATATTCTCCAAACCTGTAGTAAAGAGAAGCTTGTGAAGGGAAACGTGTTTCATTCAAAATCTACTGTTACTGCCTAAGGTCACAATTTGATGAAAATTAAGTGTATTGGGGGTGTTGGAGATTATCAAACAGACAAAAGGAGGATACACCCTGGTTTGGCTAAAATACACCTTCAAAGCATTAAATTACCTATTGTATTTTGTTGCATATAAACAACAGGACATGTATTTGTCTCTCAAAAACAGTAAAATACTTTGACATGCATTATATGACAAGTAACCATTTTAAAACCTATACACTGGGAGCTAAACTAATAACCCTTGTAATAGAAACAGGGCAAAACACGCACAAAAATCATCCATGTCTGCACACGCTGAGCACATCACAATCATTCTGAACCTGTTTGGACTGAGTCACTGGTAATAAGACTGAAAAATAAGCAAAGAACCAGCAACAATCACCCAATAGCAAGGATCAGTGCCAGAAAGAAAAACATCAGTTATGTGGATTTATTTATTTAGTTTAAAATTTGTTGTTCTTTTAATTTATTTTATTTTTAGGGGGGGGGTTACATTTATTTATTTTTAATTTATTTCAATTTTTTTGTTTATTTTTTAATTTATTTCAATTTTTTTAACTTATTTATCTATTTATTTTTAATTATTAATTCTATTTAATTGTTTTGACTACAATAAGGATTATATTGAAATGTATATTCTGTGTCAACCACTAATTGGCTGTTTGTGTCGGCACCAAACAACTGTTATATCCTGAGGGTTTTTTTCATATCGGGATATATATATATATATATATATATATATATATATATATATATATATATATATATATATATCACAGGATTAAAAAAAAAAAAAAAAAGCAATGTCACTTTTTTCTAATATCATGCAGCCTTTTTACACCTGAATACAGAAGTAAAATAGACCAAAAACATGCATATAGTATAAAAACACAAGCAGGTTGCATTATATTGAGCAATAACTAGTTTGACTTTCAAACTTTTACTTTTGACTGCAGAACTAAGTTAAGGGGGATATTTTCACAGTAATATTTCTTCTACCACTCATACTGAACATGCTTATGAAGGTAGCACATCCTCCTTGATCCATATGCAATGTTAAAATATGAAATATTTCATTACATTCTTATTATAAAGTCTAAACGTATTAATAAGTGCTCAGGAAGACTTTGACATTAGCTCTGCAGCTTAGCAAGCTTTGTCATATATCAGTGTCGTGCTAATCAAATATCAGACCACTTTGTGGTCTCCAGAGAGCAGACACTGTAAGACAAGTCTAGCCAGCTGGTGGGTTTGTCTTTTAGTGTAGTTGCCTTTTTAGAGATGATTTGTGTTTCAGTCAGAGTTGGCGAGAGAGTCCCAAAGGAGGAAGAAGAGAAGAGATCACAAAGTCACAGTGAGAGAACATCTGTCCATTCTGTGGACGTTCTCCACTTGTCTTAGCTCCTTATGAAAAAAAAAATCCTTGATATTACTCTTATTCCCAGTCCTCTTTCTTTGTTCAGTCCTTTTTATACAGCTGTTCATTTGCTCATTTTCTCCCTGCACCTCCTCCTGACCTCTTCCCTTTGTTTCTACGTCTTTTACATCCTCCTCCTGTCCATTTCTTTGTTGTTTATTCTCCTTAAAAATGGAGGAGAGCAGAGGAGATGTGCATTGACAAAGAGCCAGTTACAGCAGTAAATGGGAGGTGGCAGTGTCAGACCCAGCTAGCGCATTGCTAAAGATTGACCGCTGCTGGAGTGCTACAGCCAATTTGCCTCAGGCCCACGTACACACACATTTATGGATGCTGCCGTCCCTTAGTGAGGTGAGGAGGGAGAGGACAATGAAGGAGGAGAGAGAGACTGAGCGTGGGAGTGACTAGAGGCAGCAAAAGAAAAAGGGTACGAGATGGAAATGGATGGAGGAGGTTAAGATTCCCCAACATCACCCCTCCCCCTTTACCCTCACACACACACACACACACACACACACACACACATAGGCATCGTCTGAGTCCAGAGTAGTGCATGGTGCCTCATGAAAGAGCGATTGCAAATGAGCATTGTAATTCTGTGCTGCGAGGCTGACAAAGAAAAGGGGTGGATGGAGTGAGCTGCAGAGAAAAAAAATGACATAGAGATGGTACAGCATGGTTAAACTCTACTTATATCATTTCCATTGTGCTTCAGTGTGATCATTTTTCAACTATAATAAAGAACCGGGTTACCAAGGGAGGGATTTAATGGCTTATTTGCTGAGAGTGGGATAAAAAATTAACACTGACGTCTCTGTTTTGTGTGGCTTTACGCCTCCGCAGCTTTATACGGCGTATGCATTGAGTATTAATTTTTATGCTTCTTTGTCACATATAGTGTTTTGCAGTAGCGTCACTTTAATGTCAGACACACTAGGTTGTTTGTTTCCAGCTGTGTTATTTGTATTTTGAATTTGCATTTAAAAAGATCCAAGTGGAAATGTTGAAAATGATTAGAAATGTTTTTGTTTGTTTGTTTGTTTTTATGCTGGAGAGAAATGGGGGGGGAGGATCTGTATTGATAAAGTATATCCAAGGTTTAGTAATTATGTATGAATGCATGTGTGAAAATAGAAACATCAGAAATGTAATATGTCATATCAGTTTAATAAATATCATGTATTGTGGGAACAGTAACGCAATGCTTCTGTGTATGAAGAACTACTGAAGGGTTGGACACATTATGGAAAGCTATGAGAAGTGAATTTGTGAAACTGAAATGATCTTTTCCTTGGGGGTTTTCATTTTGGCATTTAAAAGCAGCAGAAAATGTTAACACAATGAAATAACAAGTAAATATTTTATAGACTTGAAAGTACCTGGTGCATCAGTATAAAATAAATATGACTTAGAAGATTATATGTGTGGACCAGACTGCACTGATACTCAATTTAATGGATGAAAAAAGAAAATAAATTACATGTTTGGCAAGAAATGAAATAGCATGATGTGTGAAGAGATGTAGAAAGAAGTATTGAAGAAGATTTTCACTAACTACGGCAAACTAAAAACAAAGTTTGAATAAAGGTTACATGATTCACAGTAGAAGTTTGGTTAAAGTTTGTTAAAACCTAATGAATATGGCGCAGACACACTTGCTGATTTCAGCTGTTTTTCTCAGACATTTTCAATTTGCATATCAAAAAAGAGGAAACATGGAAAATACAACAGATCAGTTTTTTAAAGAAGACAATGCGTCAATTAAAAGATAACAGGGAATCACTGCAGTGGATAATCATGTGTGCACAGACCAATAAGGAAGTTGAGATAGTTTAATTTAGTGCAAGAAATGAAAAATAAATGTCATTTTAGAAAGGAAATTAAAATGAAATGGTACCATGAATGAAGAACAGCAAAAACACATGTTTGACAAAGCCTTAAACAATCCAAGAGTCCATCCATGAGTTTAATACATGATTAGATGATGGTTCCATGAACCAGACCAATGTTTCCTTTAGAAGAAAATGTCTTTTTTTGGACAAAATCCTTTTATATGTATCAGCCTCAGCTCAAATGTATGTGTAAATGACAAGCAAACATGAAGTCAATCATATTTTCTTTTAGAGATTTTCTGGAAATCTTGTTAAAATGTGTGTTACTTTTCCAGATCACTCGTTACAGATGTCATTTCCTGCTACGTTAATAAATGCCTTATGTTTATGTTGACAGTTCTATTTGAAATCCACTTTGAACCTTGAAAAAAAGCCAAACTGGAAAAGCATTAGCCTTGGATTTACAGTTGAAAGAGCAGTTTTCTCTCTGCGCTCTGGTGGTTTGAGGATAGATAGATGTACAATAAACTCTTTTCATTTTTTTATTTGTGATGTGAGATGCCAATTAGCAGCTACAAAGAGGAGAACAGTAACCTTTTGATTTTCTACATGGTTTTGCTTAAGGCTTAAAATCTGTATGTGTTCATGTTTTTGTAACATACACTTCTCCCCCTTTCCCTTGTCCTTCCATGACCCTTAGGAGAGAGTTTGTACAGACAGTTATTCTTTGTCCCTGATGGACTGCTGACACACTTTTGGAGTATATGGGTTAGGTCAATGTGAGTTTTATTGTGAAGAAAATAAAAACGGATGAACTAACCGACTTGGATCTGCAGTGACTGGGTGGAATTGTATTGAAATTCCTGCATGTACAAAATATTTGCATATGAATATTTGTTTGACACTGAACTGAATAAATCTGATTTGCATTAAGTAGTTTTAATTGAAGTAAACAATTGTACAAGTGAGAAAAGAACAACAAAGAATGTGGTAAAACAATAATGAAGGCAGGTTGAATTCCCTCCCTGGCGTCTCACTGTCTTGATTCTCGTCTCTCCTTCAACTCTCCTTCACTCTTTCAATCTATTTGTTGTTCCTCTTTTTGTTTGTCGCCTGTTCTAGCTTATAACTAGACTCCATCTGTAAAATCATTCATCATTCATCAATCATCTCTATTCAATTTTTTTTTTATATATAACCACCACAAATGTTAGAATTTCCAAGTGGAGTTGATTGGAGTTAATTTCACATGGATAAGTGGTAATGATTGCTGGATTATATGAAGGTTGAAGTAGTTATTAAGCAGAGGTGGTCAAAGTACTCACATTCTGTACTGCAGTAGAAGTACAGCTACTAATGTGAAAAGTACTGATTCAACTCCTTTACTGAAGTAAAAGTAAAAAAGTACAACTTCTCAACTGTAATAAAGAGTAAAATTGCCTTTTTTTTTGCTATGGATGAAATAATACTTGAGCAGAAAAAAACAGAACATTCTTAAAAATATTCAAAGATAAAGCCTTTAAAATTCAGTTAGTGTGTAGATGATGTGTTTTATTGGGTCATGGTTCTCAGTTTAGTGAATATGGATAGGACATTTATTAATAAATAGTAATAGTAATAAATAGATAAAAAAAATAGATTTAAAAAAATCGAAATCGTGAGATCAAAAGTCCAAATTAATACACAATTTCTGATTTAGAAATTATTTGTCATAGTGTCACATTTGTCTGGTTTGAAAAAGTAATGAGTTCATTCTGAGAATGTAAAGATTATAAAATACAGATATTTATAGAAAAATGTAGGGAGTAAAAGTAAAATGTTGCCACATAAATAAATACTCAAGTAAAGTACATATACATAAATAATCTACTTAAGTACATTAAAGGAAGTACTTCTACTTAGTTACTTCCACCACCATTATTGAGTAATATACAATTTTTAATATTTACACCACAACCATAATCTTTTTACAACACTAATCAAAGACCTTTAATTTCCTAAACCTGAATAATGACAAGAGTCCAGTTGTAAACTCCAGTGTCAGTGTTAAGGATCTTCTATCCCATAAAATGGTACAGTTCTAAAAGGTTTACATAACAATAGTGAGACATAGAGGACATACATGATAAAGCAAAAAAGAGACTCAGATGGAGATATGAGCTGATTTTTTTGGGTGTCAATGTGAAAAAAATTGGGAACCACCACATTATAAGTAACTGTTCCACTAGCCTATATGTAGAAAACAATCATAACACTAACACATTAACCTAAATGACTGGGGAAAAAATTAAAAAGCTACAAAACATAACAATTTTAAACAGTTCACAACTAGTTTATTAATGGAACTGGGGCATGGGTTGTGTATATTTCTGTACGCACTTTGGTTGCAACACATGATAATGAACGAATGAATGAATGACCTCTGACCCCTGTGTGACCTAGAATCTATCTTGAGCCCCATACATGTAAGTCACCCACCTTCTACAGACCTAAAAGAGCTGGAGTGTCCTTGACGGAGGCAATGCTCCATCACAGTGTGCTGCAGTGAGTCTCACATAGCAGAGAATGCAGTGTTACGCTATTCCTGGTCCCAGTGGGAGGAGCAGGATAGCAGCAGCGTTCAAATATAGGAAATTGGCTGCAATGTAAGCTATGGGCTCTAGCTGACACAGAGAAAAGAAAATTGATAGAACAGGATGAGAATAAAATAAATAAATAAATAAAAAGGTTGATACGGGGTATAATAGTAGATCCCTAGTGTGAGTGTGAGTGTGAGATCTGGGCTTTTTTTTTGTTTTTTGTTTTTTTGGTGTGGTTTATTTCTGTTTTTGCACTTTTGCTTTTGTGTTTCATGCCCATTTTTTTCTTTGTTGTCTCATACAAAAGGAATTATATATACAGTTGAACCAATTAGTGAACATATTGTGTGTGTTATGGGCAAAAAAAAGAGGAAAGTATGTGTTGCTTCACAAGCCTGATCAAACATTGAGCAAAAAAAAGGACGTTTGCCAGTATCCCAGTGTGCTAATAAGAGATTTACAACACATGACCACAACTACATACACACTGAAACACAACAGTGAGACTAAAGTCAGAGCAGAAAGGATAAAGAAAAAGAAAAAAGTAGATTTAGCAGAAACAAATATATACCTTGAATGAATGCAGTCTGTTATCCATCCATTTTAAGTATGTGCAGACTAGAATGTCGCCATTGTATGTTTACAAAAGCACAGATTAGGGTTAGGCCTGGATGTTACAATAGTCATTCTGCAGGTTTCAGTGTTAATATTAAAATATTAGCTTTTTTTTCAGTTACACAACGTGAGCAATAAGGCCATTGTGAGAACTTAAAACTGGACGCTACAGTCTTTGTAATGCTAATTTTTTCAGTTTTACAAGAAGTGGTGCATCCTGTTTCACCCAACATATGTTTGTTAAGAATGGAAGGTCATTTTCCTCCCAGCTGCTCCTTCCATTCATGGTGTCAAGGCTTATACTGCTCTGCATTTGGGTCATTAGCATCACTGTGGCTAGGCTAGCTGGTTTTAAGGCTTAAATCTGTTTTTAGTTTTTAGTCTGTCAGCATTAAAAGTGTCCAGTTTCTTCACTTTAACCAACAAAGCTGTAACTGTAGAATGTTCATTATGTCTTACTGTTAAATTAAGTGAGTATTTTCTTTTATCTCAGACATAACTTCATTTACAGAGCTTTATGGAAAGGGTTTTGCAGCCTTTTTAAAATCATGATGTCAGGCTTAACCTATACAGACCCAAACATCCACCATTAATTGATCTAAACTATAAAATACATGTTGATCCACTTATCCTTTCAATACATATAAAATACAGTTTGTCATCTTTTCATGGTCATCCCATCTGACCCATATGGACATTCAGAAACTCCATAGTGAACATAGACACATCATCATTTACCAGTCAAACCCACAGAGTTTAATAAATGACATGGGTAGAGACATTTGTTTATGTTGATATCTTTGCTGAAAAAGTTTTGTTTTTTTAAGTTTTCTCTGTTTTTCAAATACAGTAACCCTCAACTTTAACACTTATGAACATGTACATGATCTGTAATTAAGGAAAATACAATGATAAAAGATTTTTTAAAAATACTGTCTGGAAAATACATGTTTTTCACTGAAAAAAAGCTAAGTACAGATGATAATATTGTAATAAATGGTGAGAAAGGATAAACAATGAGAAACATCCATTGGAACACTGTCACTAAAGTCACACTGGGTCTTTATGGATTAAAACATGTTCTGTTCAGTTTGTGTTTGAGTCTGGTCCACAGTAGGTATAATGGAAATATCCCAGTTGTTCTCTGAGCAGCTTTTTAATAATAGTGACTATTAAGATCATTTTACCATGTTCCTCCTCCTTGCCTTTTTTTCATCACTCCATTTACTGTTCACCTTATCATTTACGTACCCATGTTCTTAAAAATTGCTTGGTTTTAATTTCTATCATGGTTTTCTATGTGTGAATCTTGGATAGGTCTCCAGTTTACTCCAGGGATGACATATGCACACAACCAACCATTTACTCTCGTATTTATATTCATATTCATAGAGCGTTTCAACTATTAAGATGCATGTCTTTGAATGATGGGGATAAGAAAGAGCCCTTAAACAGGCAGAAGACACAGATAGGTCCATATTGGTCAACGCTGGAATCAAACCTAGGACAGTACATCATATCATATTCAATTTCAATTCAATTCAATTAAATTTTATTTATAAAGCCCTAAATCATAACAAAGTCGTCTTACAGGGCTTTACAAAAACACAATCAACTACAGAGATATATGAAAAGTCCCATGCACCCCCTGTCATTAGACCCTCCTTCTCGGCAAGAAAAAACTTCAAAACCCAGTGGGAAAAAGAAGAAATCTTGAGGAGAACCACATTGAAGGAGAGATCTACTCCCATGGACGGACAGGCTATAGATGAATGTCCATATATAAATGAAGGAGGGGGGTGTAGGAAAGTGTTCTCTTTTAGGTCTTGCATTTCCTTGTGAATTGTGTTTTGCATAGGCCCTGACACCCCTCATGACCCTAGTGAGGGTTAGATGAAGGAAGGAAGGAAAGAAGGAAGGAAGGAATATGAGAGTCTATTTTCTTGTAAATGCAGTTCAAAAGCACCATTAGGGGATAAACTACTACATGTCAAGAAATGTGACAAAAAACAAAGTTAGACTTCAGAAACATTGATATTATTCATTAACGTGACATTATATTGTAGTGACTGGGGTGATGGTGTTTTGTCTCCTTTGTGTCAAGAGCTTCAATAATAAAACATTTCATCATATCATCCAGTAAAAGTTATTAAGAGAGCTGGATTTTGATCCCACTGCTAAGTGGATAATATTCCCTGTCACTTATTCCACACTAATTGCAACACTGCCTCGCTTTCCATCCTGTTCCACTTTCTTTCCTTCAGGCTAAATTGGCTTCACCTTCTCACTGAATTGCAGATATTGATCTCAAATATGATTGCAGGACAGACATTTGGGCTGTACATCAATATTAATGACAAGAGATTGACCTGATTGACAGACAACAGTCCCTGAGATTGTGGGAAGTCCACAGAAAGCAGACCTGAGGTAATCAGATTACATCTAGAAACTCAACCCCTCGTCTTTAACTGTCAGAGGGAGTTAGAGACGCTAAGTAATGTCTGGTTCAAAGTTGACTTGGAATAGAAAGAAGATTCACTGTGGCTTGTTTCTATGTCTTACTGGATGTAAGTTTGCACATTTCAAAGAGTTAAGGCATGAGACCCATGACAAGGATGAGAACAGAGTGTAATAAGACTTTTTAGTAGTTTCTAGAAGTGTCATTCAACACTATGAGTTCAAGAGAAAAGATGGAAGAGTTATCTAATCACAGTTTCCCTGTCATAGACAATAACATTTTTCTCTTGTGGATAATCTTTCTTTATGATTAATTTTTCAGCGCTTAAGTAAAGATTGTTCAAAGTAAATCAAAAACAGCAAATAGGTACAGCAATAATGGTAGATTTCAGAAGTTATTTAACATCAGACTATGTTAATATATGCAGTGAGTATGAAATGACCTGGTATCTATTGCTGATACAATATATGATGAGATTAAAAGTGTTAAGAGAGAAAAATTTGCACTATGCCAAAGATATTCGGATTCCAAACTTTGAAAGGTTTATGGTACCGTCATGACGTCACACATTAGTTTCTGAGCAACTGTTGTGAAACTCGATGGAGCTTGAAGTGTTATATATTTGACATACAAACTAAAACTGACAACACAGTTATATGGTAATCATCATGATAAGATCTAGCATATTTCATATTTTTATAAACCCCATCTGTAGTAGAGTGGTACACTAAATGTAAGGTCGCAAATAAAATGATTAAAAAAGTACAAGTACATGATTTTTTTTTGTATTATTATTATTATTATTTAACTTTAGCTATCAGTGGAATTACATGTCATGTTTCAAGCCACATATGTTATCCCATTGTCCCATTCTGTTGTTTTATTTAAAGGTGACCAAAAACTAGTCACTTTTCCATTGACCCTCAAATTGCGCAAATACAACTTGCACTTAAAAATTTACCGAACTTCTGACTAAACCTACATTTTGAGACTAAATGTTTTATGTGCTGGCAAGGGGTGGGTTTTGGGGTGTAGCAAAAATAGTATGTTATGCAAAACTGCAATGGAAAGATCAACTACATTCAAGTAAATAATAATAATTAAAAAAAAAAAAACAGTTGATGTGGACATACGAGGAAACCCAATATTTTTTTTAATTTATTACAGGATAGAGGAGCAATGAATAATAATTAATATATCTTTAAAACATCATATTTACATTTGTTACTATGTTTATAGGAATTACTTTTTGTGTTACCTCCCGATAATAAATAAACAAACCATTGCATTTGTGATTTAATAGAAAAATTGACATTACACATTATCAATATTTAGTAAATATGGGTAACGTTTTGTACATGTATCCAATGGAAAAGCACTAACGAGTACATTAATGCCACAGACATTAAATATAAATAGATAAAACACACCATGTTAATTTTCATGTACTTTGCTACAAAAATTAGCATCTATACAGTCAACAGATACAAAAATAGTGTTGAATATTTTATGTTAATTGCAGACATTATTTGTTCTATGCAACCGTTTGTAAGACATTCTTAAAGCTGATATTTTTTAGCCTTAATTCAGGTAGTTGTTACGCTGACAGTTGTGTTACACTCATCTCTTACACTCACAGATAAAACCTTCTACATGTGAGATCCTGACCTTCCCTCACCATCCCGTCACTTCACTCTGTGTCTCTTTAATGGGATCATCCCTGCTCTAAAGGAATAATCCCAAATGCCTGACCCTACTGGATTAGAAACTACAAGATTACCAGGTAATAAAGGATCCCATCTCAAAAGTATTATTTCAGACCTGGCTGCATCAGTAGAGTACAACTGAAACCTAACCCCTGTTCTCCAGTGAAAACAAAAGCAACAAACTGCTAATGTGGAGTGACAGATGTTTGAGTGACAGATGTTACTGGACAGATGGGTTGGCCAGTCAACAAGATTACAAGTGTTTAGATGAAATGCTGATTCTCTGCTATTTGAGAGAATCAGATGGGCCACATGGACAAACATATGGATAACATTGTATTTTAATCACAGGATTAAGTGAAACGTGTTAAAGTCTGTCCACTTGTTGTTGTTTGTGGATTAAGGAAACATCTAAGAACTGTCTGTCATGAGGTTTACAACAGTAATAATCCACTGAAATTGTGAGTCTTTTCAAGAACAATTTGTTGAATAGTACAGGACACTTCATACAATAGATTGTGTAATACAAGTGGATATTGTTGAGTTCACTGACATGTGGATATCTGCTTGAAGCTTGCATTTTACTACTACCATATTGACTTTTTTGAACACACAAGAGACTAACTAGAGTTGAACAGAGAACAGGTAAACCCTAAAAGTGATGATGAGTAACACTACTGAAAACAAAACTACACTTGCTAGCGAAGCACGGCTAAGAAGTGTAAATGTTAAAACACAATCAAATCAGTTCAGCCACTTGATAAGTGCACATACAGTAGCACATACTGTAGTGTTGTGTCTGATAACAGTAATGTCCACTTTACATAATTCATTAACCCATACATTGGCAGGCAAACTGAAAGACCACATGAGCTAATGTCACCATGCCAACAAACTGAGTAATGTAATTGAATAACAATAAAAGTCATGAAAGATGCATGACCAAATCAAACATGGGGAATAGCAATTTCAAAGGACCACGAGTACATGTATTAGGGGAACCAACTAAAGCAAAGTATGTCATTGTTCTACTGCTTGGTTTGGTCAGTAACAGTCATAGTGATACAATAGCAGCTACAAGCAGCACAACTATAGAAATTAGTGAAACTTAAACTTGTAAGATGTCATTTCCAACATTATTTTGGGGTGGCACAATGTGCAATAGTTAGCGCTATCAACCCACAGCAAGAAGGTCCTGGGTTGGATGTGGACTTTTCAGTGTCAAGTTTACATGTTCTCCATGTATCTGGATGAGTTGTTTCCAGGTACTCCAGGCTTCCTGTCACCATCCAAAGACATGCACGTCCATAGGTTAATTATGCTGCCTTCACCCATAAGTATTGAGTCTAGGCTTCATACACAAGGACTCGACTATTCAGAAAATAGATGCATGGGTTTATCTGTAGGTAGTTTTCAAGAGTAGACTTGAAAATTTGGTCAAAAGTTTTGGTTGAAAAATAATGTAAATACTAACACAGCTACAATTTAGCAGTTCATGTTCGGATCATTTGGAACCTCAGTGAAGTTTGAACTACAAATAATATCTATGGCTCATGATGTATGTCTAGATGTATTTTCAAGTATCTAATACTCCCTGCTTTCACAAAGTGGGAATCTCAAAAAACATTGAGTTGAGGCAAAATGATCCGTGCAGGAGAGATGGACCTCAGAATATCCGCCTCTGTTAAAAATGCAAAAAAACCCAAAAAAAAACATATTTGAGAAGAGCTAGTTGTTTCACTCCTACACTGGCATTAGTTTCAAGCTGTTGTTTTTCTTCCTTATTTTCTATACAGTCAAAGTATCAAAGGATAACACTGTAGAAGATGCTATTAAATTAATCATGAAGTTATCTGCATCCTTTGGAGACTAATGCAAGTTGCCGTAGTTGTATGTATGGATTAGAACTGTTATTGTAAGATGTTTAAGGGGTCATATTTTGCAAAACCCATTTATTTGTGTATTTGGATCCTGATAGTTCATAAAGTT
The DNA here is from genome assembly GCA_020466265.1 of Siphamia tubifer. Taxonomy (NCBI): domain Eukaryota; kingdom Metazoa; phylum Chordata; class Actinopteri; order Kurtiformes; family Apogonidae; genus Siphamia; species Siphamia tubifer. Next base: position 27,217,436 of record CM035793.1, read on the forward strand.
TGAATTTGAACCCTCCAGGTGCTGCAACTATACAACTCTTCTTCCAATTCCTCCTTAGTTACACTTTATAACTAGTTGCATCATGACATTTGCTCATATAAGGTCAAGACTTCTGACAAGATTTCTTTAAGATTGACGTAGTTGTTTGTCAACAGCAGCAGTTGTCGTAAAAGTTGAAAATGTGTCTAAACCTCAAGCTGGTTACCTAAAATGTTCAATTCTTGGTTGTATTAATGAACACAAGTGGCTGAATGGGGCAGACCATAAATTTACATTGTGTTTTTTAATTCCAAATTATTTATTCAGAATAAAGTAATTCGGAATTAAAGCTATTTCCTTCATGTTTACCTGGACATGTTAATTCTGAATAGGAGTTTACATCAAAAACAGGATTATTCCACCTTAGTTAATTGGGCTTTAAGAGGTGGGGGTACAGAGGGTTCTGATTGGACAGAACACTAACATCTACCGGAAAAAAACAATTGCTTCCACTTCCTGTTTTGCTTTCACTGCAACTATCAACATGGAAGACCGGATACTAAATGCTATATTTAATTCTTCTGATGATCCAATCAAATACTTTACTTCGCAGTGACGCCAACACTTGCTTCGTACAGCCATCTCGTGAAAATGTTCCAACACTAATATGTGTGTCAACGATGGAATTTACTGTTTACATGGGACGGGAATTATTTTATTTGGAATTAACATCAGAATAAACCAGACACTTTATTCAGAATTTAGTTTAATTAACATTTTCAACAGGAATTGAGTGTTTACATGGTCATATTAAAGTGGAATTAACTTTTATTCTGAATTAAACAGGAATTAAAAGTCGCATATAAACAGGCTCAGAGAAACACGGTCAACTACCTAGAGAGGGTGGGGTGTGAAGTGGCTCATTTGCATTTAAAGGGCCAGTGCTTTCTGGTGTCATTACTCAGAAATAGGGTTGAAGATGGACCTGTGGAGTTGAACTAATGAAGAATTCAGACCAAAGTATAGCATTTACAGTTTCTGTAGAGCACAGGGAAAAGTTTTAAAGTGCACGATTCCATTTTTTCATGTATGAGCTGTGACAGTACCCTTCTGTACATTCTGTACATTTCCATATCTCGCTGCTTCATTCATATACGATCGGTTGAGGTTTCACAATGACCTCAGTACCATGTAGTTCAGTGAAGTGTGGTGCAGATCATTACACACCATTACACCTGATGGGTTGTGTTGACAGTGCTAAGAAGGTGACAAATTGTGATGCAGCAAAGAGGGAATCACAAATACACCCACACTCTATGTGTTTCTGTCTCTGCTTTCCTAACCTTACATGCCCTCATGTTTATTCCCAGTCCCTCAACATGTAGTAACTGACACACTGAAACCCTAAGGTTAGTGTGAACTCAGACATCATGGGAAATATGGTGTGAAGTCACGGTAATTGCAGTGAAAGCAACTCTCTTTGGGTTAAGATACTGTTAAGGATAATAGAGAGAAATGCATGAAGTGATGCATAAATATACATAAAGATATCAGAAACAGGAAGATATTTTACACTTTGACATTCCTACCCCCCCTCCCTCATTCCTGTCTCCCACCTTAACAAGTCTGATTATTCTGACACATGCTACGACAGCCTAATAAGATACCGCACCTCATATAGACAGCAGAAATGGGACATTGTGAGACACACTGAGCACTAATCCTCTCCGAGACAGCAGGACAGAATGAATGAGTGGTTGTGGAAGACACCGCCACAGGCTGTCAACACCATTTCACTGTGACCATTTTGACTGTATGAAGGCAGAAGGAAGTGACAGGAGAAACCAAGAGGATACAAACCAAGTACGAAGGTTTGGAAGGGAAGAAAATACTGAAACTAGCGAAGAATTCATTAGAGATAATGATGGTGTAAAAGCAATGAATAGAGAAAGAATGGATGAGGAAAAGGAAGGGAAAAAGAGAGTGATGACGGTGTGAGACAAAAGAGTGACAGCGAAGGAGTGAGCGGAGAGGAGGAAATGCAGACGGGCATGTTTCTATGGGCGCTCAGGAAAGATTTGGGATGAGGGAATCTTGCATCATCGCAGCAGGCCAATGAAATGCCTTGGTTAAAATGTTCAAAGGGAGTGTCCTAGCAACAGCGGAGTAAATACCATAGCAGCCACCCGCTCCATTTGAGGTTGAAAAAAAAAACCTTTCTACACATACATACACTCTGATTAACACACAGCTCACTTGTGCACAGATAGGAACACTATTTAAACCCTCGTTGCTGTTTAGTCTTAAATGGGTTATGATTTCCATATTTTGATTCACGGCTATTAGATGTGCAGCTGCAAATAAACAAAATGAATAACGTATATATCACTCACTGTATGTACGCATGTTTGACATGACAACCAGCAAAGATAGACTTTTCATAGACCTATGACTTAATGCATATTCATATGTAAATGTGCAAATGAATCGTAGATACATCTAATAGGCAAATGGGAATATATTAAAGTTTTGTTGTTTTTTTTTAAAGGATTTTACATAATATTATGCAACATTGAAAATTACTGACATATGTGCGTCCCATAGAAAATGTGGTAACATTTGGTAAATCTAGTAAAATATAATTTAATCCGATAATGATGGTTAATATATACATTACATTTATCACTGTAGCATATATTGTATGTATGGTTATGTTAAACATAAGCACAGATAATATATGCATGTGATAATACAACTACTAATATATAACATAGGTTGTCTTAGAGGAATATTTTATAAACATGGGTCTGTAATAGGGGTGATAACATAGGGTGCCTTACGGTGACATATATCTCTCTTGTTATGCCATACATTACATTCCCATGTCATGGGATGTTTCTATACATGTGCTGCATAAATACATATAATATTGTTGTTTTCACATGGATTTTGATAAACTGTACAAGTACACTGGTAATAAACACACATAAGGTGATTTATATTTGAACTTACACTTTGAAATGGCAGCACAGCTTGCTTCCAAACCAGTGTGTGTGCATTTGTGTGACTATGTGGTTAAAGTGCATCTTGAAAGTCAAAAGCTGTAACTCATCACTTGATCTACTCATATGGATTATAACCACTGTCAGTAGATTACAACAAGGGCCAGACACAGAGCTGCTCTTTCACATTCCTCTCTCTCTCTCTCTCTCTCTCTCTCTCTCTCTCTCTCTCTCTCTCACACCTGCTAATACGTGCACGGTACTTCATCACTGCTTTCTGTTCCTTCCTTGCAGTTTATTCACCTCTTTAGCCACAGTATCACTGTCCTCCTCTATCCACTGCATACACAAAGACCTGCAGAGTCACATGAGTAGCACTGGCTTTACCCTTTCTGCTCTCATATCTGCCAACCTCACGATCACTTCCTTTTTACCACCATCTTTGTGCACATTTATAGAAATTCCCCATAAATGCTCCTGAAACGCCTTAACCCTCATTCATTCATCCCTCCATTCAGTTTTTTCTCTCCCTTTGCTTCCCTCCTCCCTGTTTTTTCCACTCTAGACGCATGCACCCACCCCTTCTGATCAGCAGTGCAATCTGGGGCTATTGTTTTTAGTCCACACTCACACCTCAAAAAACTCCCGCTCTGGATAAAAATCAGCATGTTTTGCGCTGACATTAACAGATTCAGATATGATGCATGTGATAATGGACCTGATGCAAGTGAAGAGACATGCTTGACATGCAATTTCCCCACATTGTTCACAGAACACTTCAGTGCATCAGTGTGAATGTATGATGCATGTACTTTGATGGTTCTAGGTCACATATGTCTCGTGACCAAACCATCATCCATTACAGGAAATGTTCACACATGAACATTCTATATGAATTGATTCCTGCTAATGCATGCTGCGGGAATGTGTGTGTGTGTGTGTGTGTATGTGAAAGTGTGTGTGTGTGTGTGTGTGTGTGTGTGTGTAGATGTGTGTGTGTGTAGATGTGGCTGTGACTGTGGTAGTGACCAGCTGAACACTGCAGTGAAAGAGGACGAGCCCCAGTTGAGCAAACCCATGGGGCTCGGTGTGGCCATGGGGGAAATCAACACACACGCTTCCCTTCCGACCCGCAGGCTCCTGACCCACGCTAGTCCCATTTCCGCCTTACACAGCCCACCAACCCACAAGCAATAGTACTACCTCTCTGCCTGTTCACACAGCCTTTGAAAATTGGTCCAGCACCAGCCAATGTCTAGATCCAAATCACATCCATCCTCCTTAGCCTCCTTCTCCACCACAGCCACCTTACAGCACAGTTGGTGCAGGGTGGGACTAAGTGACCCACTCCTACTACACACATGTAAGCTATTTTATAGGATGAAATTAGAGGAGGGGGGGGTAGAAAAGAGTGCTGGCTCAGCTTACCGGCTGGGCATGCAGGAGGGGAGGATGCTGCCTCTGACTCTTCTCTTCCTTCCTTCTCTCTGGACTGAGGTGAAGCAGAGATGGATGCAGAGGAAGACAAAAGAGGAAGACAAAAGGGTAAAAACTGATAAAATGCAGACACCGGGGGGCTGGTGGTGACTGAGAGGATGAGGAGAGGATAATGTAGAGTGAAAGAAAGAGGAAGGAAAAAGGCTTTAAAAAATTCCCGGTGTTGTTTTTCTCTCTCTTCCTCAATGAGGATCCTTTATCCTTGTGAGCCAGAGGGCTGTGGATTCACCTAAACACTGAGCACACGCACTACCTCACGCCACACAGCCCTCCCTCTTCCTCTCTCTCTCTCTCTCTCTCTCTCTCTTTCTGCACTAAAGACAGCAGCTGTTGGTCTATGAGAAATAGAACACTATGTCCCCCCTCCCACTCCCCTTCTCCTCCTACCTCTCTCACTCACAAAGACCCCCATCACCACCACACACACACACATACACACATATATACTCAGCATGTCCTCACAACACCCCCCTCCCCCTTTGACTAACATCTCCCACAAGCCTGCTGGCAATAAGAGGAGGGGGCACACTGTTCTGTTTGAGTGTGTGCTGCTGTTCGTGCTGCAGAATTGTATTATGTTTGACATTGTTTCGGTAGCAGTGTGACTTGTTTCTGTCCACACAGTGTGAAAGTGAATCATGGTGAGTAAGGATGTGCATCGGGGTATTTTTGCAAATCATGTGGGTGACAGTGAGCATCATTTGCTTCAGAGCTGCTGCAGAGGGGAAGGAAATTCATATTATTTGTGGTTATGGGCAATATGAAGGTGTTTATATTTACTGTCAGAGCAAACAGCACAAAGAAAGTATGCACTGACATTTGTGGAACACTGCATATCATGAATATATATTTTTTGCACTTGAACAATTTAACCTGTTAAAATCCACCAGTTTAGTGGACAACCAAAAGCTAAAAATCCACAGGGTCTCACAGGACGTTTGTCCCATTGACTTTCATAGTTATAACACTGAACATGTCCTCTTTAACCCTTTGATGCATACTAGTCAGTGGACAGTTATTCTACAGCTGTTCTCTTATATATTCATAGGTTTTGTGAGTTATGTATCATCCAATACACTGAAATACATACTATTACTGTAACTTTACTATTCTTGGAAAAAAAAAAAAAACAATAATAAAAAATATATTTAATTGTTTTGGATCTCATCTCCATGAAGTAGTAATTAAAGTAATAACTTGTGATAAATTAGCTCATTCATTCATTGACTTTTACTTTCACACAGTATATCACTTTCTGATGATGAGTTTTAATACATGTTTCTTTGCTTCATAAATTATACATGTTTTGCAGCTGAGAGGACATTTTTGTAATTCCAGGAAAAATAGGTTCATATATGAAAAGAAAAATCAGCCACATTGTATTTTTCATGCCCAAAGAAGCATAAAAACACTCAGGAAAGAAATCTTCACTAAGGTTCTCAAACTGAAGCAGCTTACCAGGGTGAAAACGGTTCCTTCAATGCACTTTCAAGCCAGTTCTTCATATTTCAACAGCCATGAAAACTGGTTCCAGAATGACACCAATACTTCTGTAGTTTATAACTCAAACAGGATTATCATGATTCAACAAGATCAGCAAAAATTAGTAACTGCAATTAAAGGATAAATATAATATAAGTAGCATATATTTAAATCCAAACCTTCAGTATGGATATGAAATTAGTGGTGTCATATGTTTTTAGTCCTTAGTTTTATTTTCCATTCTATGTGTAAAATAGTGGATGATGGCTAAAATTTCTATCCTCTGTAATGTTCTGTGATTGCTGTTTTGGTCAGGACACTTGCAAAAGTTTTTAGTTTTTTTCCCTGGACAAATAAGTTTGAAATGGAAGCAAAATAATGAGGCATACTGTCACGTTGCATTGTAACCATTTCTCATCAAGCTATTGTTAGCACTGACTACTTAATCATATTGAAAGTAGACACTGCATCGAAATAGTGGTCAAATCTTCCATGACATCACACATTTTTGAAGAAGAGTGAGTGATAAAAGGAGAAGTTACTGGAAAAAGGACCACATCCACTTATTATTACAATAGTCTAAAAATAATAAATACCATCATGTAATTGGAGTTAACTATTACATGTTAACACATAATAACAATAATGTCAAAACACACTAATAAAGGCTTCCTGGGATATTTAGCAGGGTAGTTAATAGCCCATATAACTCAATGTGAATGACTGCTCACATTAGTTAATGCAGCAGAATTATGCTGATTATTTTAACTAAGCATAGGTAAAGCTCATAACAATATTCTCTTATGATCTGGTGTAACTCCTTCCACACAACAACAGCAGAGTTGTCTCTCAACAAACTGTGTTCAACAAACAAGGGCTCCTAATGTTGAACATTAAAGCTTAAATAACATAGAAAACATTCACCTGTTAATCACAGTATATTTAATTATGCATAGTGTTTTGCTTTGGATAATGTAAACAGTAAATTATGTCAAAATGCATCCACCATATAATTATTATGAAGAAATGAACTACAGACATCAAAACCATGTGATCATATTTATTTCAGCTGTTCTAACATGGGGGCTGGGGGATCTGGTCCATTTTATACCCACACCTCAGTAGATGATCAAGTTACTGCAGATTTTGACACTGCATTGATTTCACTTTTGGATTGGCTGGTTGTTTGACAGTTAACTAGTCATGCTAAGGGTCCACACTGTTGGTCTGAAGCATAAACAACTACTCACCTTGAAAAAATCTGCGACCTAACAACAGTACATTGTTAAAATGATGGAATATACACAGAGCTATTATGTGATGCGCTGATATAGACATAGTTCCCCATAGTGAATGAATAGTATCAATGTCTTAGGTTGAGCAAGCATGAGTTGAACTGCCACTCCAGACCAGTACCAGAACCAGAACCAGATTTTTGTTGGTGGAAATGGGTAAAAGATGACTTAGTGATGAACCATATTTCAGTCATATTTGCATTAGCATGCTCTCAGAAACAAGAAATAAATGTGCCTACTTACATAAGTCCTTTTCAATTTAGTGTTGTTTTTCCATCTTTTATCTCTACACAGTTCTTTACATTACAACTACACAATAGTGACATTATACATAGAATAATAAATGACAATGTATGTCCTACTCCTCTCCTTCTCTGTCTTTCAGTAAGTATTTGGGATCGTGAAAACTCCCAATGGGGACTCTTACTTCAGGGTCATAGGCTGGACACAAGGCCATGATTAAATGAGCCATGTCTAAATCACTATTGTGTGTGTGTGTGTGTGTGTGTGTGTGTGTGTGTGTGTGTGTGTGTGTGTGTGTGTGTGTGTGTGTGTGTGTGTGTGTGGAGGGGAACAGAATGTCTATTGTTTGGTGGTCTTATACCCAGGGCAGTGTGTGCCCCGCTGTGTGGCAGCCCACCCAGTGGGGACTGGACCAGAGTAATGGAGCCGGAGACCAAATGTTACCATACTGTACTCTATTCTACCACAGCTCACATTAGAGCTAAATTTAGGGCAGACTCAGGTTAGTAAGACATGTACCCATTCGTAATCCAGTTATGTGACTGTACTTGGCGTCACAGAGAGAAGTTCAGTTAATGAACTCCTGCTACTGTTCCACTATTATTAATACGTAAACAGTTTTCTTGGTGAAAGTAGCAGGCGATGACACCTTCCTCATGAATGTGACTAGTTGAACGATGCAGCTGGTAACAGAGTGGTTTCTGCTTTTATTTAAACTGCTGTTAAAATAAAGAAGGAAGTTTAAAGGTACCAAGTGTTCTGGCGAATTAAATTCTGACATGTTTTTTTCTGGCTTTTATCAGACATGAAGGAGTTTTGTCATCAATAGTTTGTTGATTAAAAAAGCAAAGAGCAAAAAGTAAACAACAAAATGCATGAAAAAAAAATAGAAAAATGTGCATGGTGGAAAAATTTATTCGTGATATAACTTTTGTGATATGATGTAAACAGACCATTTGAATAATAATATGCTGAGAGTTAATTATGCAACAACCTATCAACTACTACAGGTTTTACTATCAAAAACAGAAATGTAACGGCTGCTGTATAAGAAAGAAATTCTACCCAATGGTCAATATTTTTCTCATTTTAGCATTTATGTCCAGATTCATGAAATCCAAATTTAAGTTTAAAACTAATCTCACTAACAACATGTCTTTAAAATCACAAAATAACTGCTTGTTTTAGGCTCTGCCTATTTCTTATTAATCGTCTATCATTTAAAACATATTCTATTTGCAAATATTTTGCATCTGTTTGGTCTATTTGGTATTTTCATATTGAATCAGTTACTTACTACTTGCAGTACCTTTAGAGTTTTCGCCAGTAAAAATGACTACACATCTCATTTGTCACTAAAAAAGGCTCAAATGCAGCATTGAAACACAGCAACTAGGATAAGAACAAATGTGTGCCTTCCTGTTTTTGTGGTTATGTCTGAGAAGTAGATCTTCTGACTGTTACTTTCACATCACCAAATCCTGTTGTGCATCAGTAGCTGCTACCGTCAGACAATAGGATCATAACCCTCTTGTAAATACAAAACACTTAGAAAACCCTGGATTAAACTGCACAATAGATGGAGAGTAAAAAAGACTAAAGTTCTGTACAGATTATGCCATCATTACACTAAGTCGATACAACATGACGCTGCTGAAATCAATACCCTGCTGATAAACTCAATGAGAAAACTGTTGTTGTGTGGTAGTGATGATGTGGATTTTCACATTTAATTTATTTTGGGGACAGGAGTTTCCTTCCATATGGATCTCTGATGGGGTTATGAAACAGAGAACCAACGTCATAGAGTGTTTCACACAAAAAGTCAGCGTATGTGGGAAGTTATTCTAACACTGGTAAAGGACTCATAGTGATGTTGTACAACTCATACTGTTACTGTCAATGTGGGAAACAAACGTGGGATGAATCTAACACCTCGTTTAATCCGGACCTCTCAGTAAAATTAGGATTTATTGTGTTCATGTTGAAAAATAAAGTCCTTAGTTACTATGCGACTGGACGGAGATTCCTGGTATTTTTTTTGTTTGTTTTTTTTACTTGTTAGCTCATATGAAAATAGGTTTGTGCTTCTCAGATGAATGTCACTGTTCTGATTCCTTACAGAGTGACATCATTCATTAACTCAGAGCATCCGACTTTGGAACGCTTTCAAACAGCAAACTACCCCAGTTTCACACTTCGGCAAGCGTCACCACCCATAATGAGTCAAATATGCACAAGAGCAGATGTTCTCTTAGAAACCAGAGGGAGGGGGGGGGGCGCTGACTTTTGCTTGTTGTCTGTGAATAAACATCATCTGTGACATAAAGCCTTGTATTGAACCTTACTGACCAACTGAACCCTCTCATCTCACCACACCATGAAATTCAAGTCATTCCTAAGGGTTCGGCTCATTCCTCTGTTTTCCTGTTTTAATGTTTGCATGTGCACGTGTGCTTGGTTGACTGTTTAAAACCTAATGTGTCACCTCTGATGCACCCTGAGCATATGCAGTTTGGATGGCTGGAACTCTTTCACAGTTTGTGCTATTGAAAAGATTCCAAAGCTTTCTAAAACCAAAGATGTGTTTTATAGGCTTTATTGGGTTGTTAGGGTGATTTCACTCATGCCTGTACTAGAGGCTGAAGAAAAGGCTGTTTTAACAGTGTTATATCATACAATAAATTGTAAATGACTGATAGATTTAGACAAGTGGGCAAAAAACCCACTCACAGTATGTTTCAAACTTTTTTATAGCCAAAGTAATACTACCACTATTACTATTACTACTACTACTACTACTACTACTACCACTACTACTACTACTACTACTAATAATAATAATAATAATAATAATAATAAGTATGTATATGTATTGTTATTAAATAGTATTAATATTATTAAAGTGTTTTGTAGTAGTAGTACTAGTAGCAACTTGGGGGAAGTAAACGTATAAAAACTAGTACAGGAGAAGTGGTGGGACTAGATAAGTTTTCAACTTCTTCTCATTCTTTTTTGAACATGTTATTGCATTTATTGCTGTTTTTATTTTGTTCTTTTTTTGTTTTTGTTTTGTTCAAAATAAACTTCAATCAATCAGATGGACCATTTTAGGCTTAGGATTTGAAGGGTTAAAGAGTAGATACCACAGACACCAGCTGAGACACATGATCATCAGCTGATGTGGGTGATGCTTTGAAAGATGTGTGCAGTAAAGGAGAAGAAAATGAAAAAAAAAAAACACAGATCCAAGGGACATTGAAGGAGGATGGTGAGTAATTCATTTGCATAAGCTTCTGGGAGAAGTTTGCCTCCAGAGGAACTGATGGCGTACAGTTACACAGTGAATAAATATAAAGTAATGAACACTTTGCAATTCATTAACTTGGTCTATTTCATTGAGGTTTCAAGCTGTGCATCAAATAATAATGATAATCCCAAATGTTCTTTCTTTATTTGATCAAATTGGGCTTCAAGTATTAGTAATTTTTCCTTTTTGGTGATATGCTGAATTAAAAAAAAAACACTCAGACCATTTCAAACCACCTCCTCAAGTACCAAAACTATGAGCAACGAGCCATATGAAGATCTTTTTTTACTAAAATATTAATACCTGAGTGTTATTGCAGTACAATGTAAGGTGGAACAGTTTGGATTATTTATATGGTGTCTATTAGGGGTTTTTTTTAGGTCAATTGTCCCATCTTGCTTGGCCTTGCATGAATAACTGAGCCTGCTTTTGGTTTCTGAGATGAGTTTAGTCTCTCTAAAGCTGTGTTTTATGAATTATGAGGAGAAATAAAGAGCAATGGTTGCATGAATGATAAAAACATCAGCAGGTTGAGGTGAGGAATTCATATTAGGTACATTAAAGGTGTGATATTTGTCTTTTGGAAATGGAATTATCCATTTTAAAACACTTTCCTGTGCTCTACATGAACTGTAAATGCTATATGTTCGAGTCTGATTTCTTTATTAATTCAACTCCACGTCCATCTTCAAACTTATTTCTGTGTAGTGACATGAGAAAGGTTTTTGTGAGTGTCTGTCCTTTAAATGCCATTGGGCATGTTTTCAGTACGGACTGCTGCTGACATGTGCGTTGGAAGTCTTGACCTAATCTGTGCAAGTGTCGTAATGTAACTAGTTATAGCCGTAACAAATTTACAAGGGATTAAAACGAATCATAAAAATCAACTTGATTTTTGCAAAAATTTATTTAAAAATAGCTTTGCAGCACCTGGAGAATTTAAATTTAAACTTTTTGAATTATTAAGGTCCAAATACACAAATAAATGTCTCAAAGACTAATAAAAGCGGGTTTAGTAACATATGACCCCTTTGAAGAATTTTGCACCAAATAGAAAAAACATGGCTTTATTGGAGCATAATTCCAAAAGGAATTTATGTTTTGGACTCAGAGGTGATATTGTAGCTTTCAGGGTCAGTATCCTGCTGGGATGGAATTCACAGAGGAGCTGTTCATACCAAAGGAAATGCAGCTACATTCTTCACTTGCCATATAAACCATAAAATTAAACACAGCATAAAATTGACAGTACAGGTTGACACATATGTCTGCTGTCATCATTACACAGAGACAAACTGTATAGAAGGTGGACGTTCAGATAATATAATCATTATGTAATATTATCCTTGAGATCTAATCACAGTCTTTCTGTAACCCAACACATCTTCATACCTAAATGTTTTCCATTCACTCTCAGAAAGGTGTGTTTGCACAGATATATAATACTGTTGATAATATTAAAAATGGGCTGTGGATGTAATAAAGTGATTTGATTCAGACACAAACACCTGAGGGTTTAGATGAACTGCCAGGGAAAGGACTGAAATAAAAAAAGGTACTTACATTTAGTTGTTTAGCTGAGGTTGTCAAGTTGTTGTCTTACAGCCTACAGCTATGTCACTGCCACAGCAGTGATGCAGCAATTATTTTTGTATCATTTAGTATTATTTGTGACATCTCATGTCATTAATCCTCCTGCCCACATCTCTCATTCTGACTATTTTCTAATGTTGGCTGGTCATTAACACATCATCCTGCCTATAACATTATTATGTTTGTTGACATGTTTTGTGCTACGCAAAGATAATGATCCATCCATCCATCCATCCATCCACCCACCCATCTATCCATCCATCCACCCACCTACCCACCCACCTATCCATCCATCCACCCACCCACCCACCCACCTATCCATCCATCCACCCATCAATCCATCCATCCATCCATCCATCAATCCATCCATCCATCCATCCATCCATCCATCCATCCATCCACCCACCCATCTATCCATCCATCCACCCACCTACCCACCCACCTATCCATCCATCCACCCACCCACCCACCCACCTATCCATCCATCCACCCATCAATCCATCCATCCATCCATCCATCAATCCATCCATCCATCCATCCATCCATCCATCCATCCATCCATCCATCCATCCATCCATCCATCCATCCATCCATCCATCTTCTCTAGCAGAACAATGTAGAATGAAGAGACTAAGAGGAAGATTATTCTGCCCTGTCTTTTCTTTGCTTTGACACTGTGCAGTTTAGAGCTTGGAAGACCTTTTCATGGTGATAAATTCTGCTCCCTTACCTGGATGTTTACTGCAGATGATGCTAACACCTGGCTAGGCTAACATCTTTCTGTTGCCGTGCTCTGCTCCGTCTCTCTTTACCTGCTAGGGTAAAATAATGTCAAAACCAGGGAAAAAAAACTGACTAAAATAAACACCATACCTGACTGTACTGCTTTGTCCCTGCTTTAGTTTTTATGTTCCAGGTAGAGTTTAAAGCAGAAGACTGTAAACTGTGTCATACGGTGTGACCTGCAAAAGAAGCACCGTTACAGGTGTGTTCACAAACTATGGGAATTTTAAGGAGCCGGGTACGGAGGGCAATGGTTACATTGTTGCAGGAGTGCAGCATGCGAGATACACTCAACACACTCAACAAACACACTTACAGTTGTTTTATTTCCCCATGCAATAAGGAAATAAGCATTTATAAATATAAACAGAGGGCGGCACGGTGGTGCAGTGGTTAGCACTCGTGCCTCACAGCAAGAAGGACCCTGGTTGGAATCCCACACCAGACCTTTCTGTGTGGAGTTTGCATGTCTGTATCATGTGCAGCTATTGCTTGCAGAAATTTACATTAGCAACACTGCAGTAAGATGTGCAAAAATATAGAAAATGATTGTGTGTTAAAACTATATGACTAAGTTTAACCACTCCACTTTTAGGTTTGGGTAATAGGAATGATTTGGTTTGGATATTTTTAATTTTACATCTTGCAGACTTTCTCCGTATTAACATGTGTTGCTATTGCTTGCAGAAATGTAGATTAGCAACACTGCAGTATGGAGATGTGCATAAATATATTAAAAAAAATATTGTGTGTTAAAACAACATGGTAAAGTTTTACCAGTCTGAGGGTGTGTATTATTAACAAATAGGTAAAAGCTGGCAGAAGTCATGTTGCAGTACAGATGTCCACAGTGAAGCCCACACATTCCCTTCATGACTCTCACCGGTTAAATGTTAGACATCAATGAATATGTGGGCAGCTGGTGAGCTTGCATCATGAAGATGGAGGAAATTAGAGCTGTGTTAATGTATATAATCAGTGTAAATTAACTTGGAAGGTAAATATCACTGGGACATCAATGGTGAACCAGCCACAGAAGCATCCCCATCATTCACATTCACCTGCCTCTCTTCATCATCATGTCTCCAGTCTTCTCCCCCTCCTTCTCTTCCACTTCCTCCCCCTTGTGCCTATTTCTATCATCTTATTTGGAGTCATTGACAGAAGTGTGGTCACTCAACACCTCCCTCCCCTCTCCTTTCTCCCATCCACTCACTCCATCCTCCTCCCATCTCAGCCTCCCATTACATTCACTGTGGTCTCCCTGCCCCTGTAACACCCCCGCCAAGCTCATGCGGTTAGTACAGTCTGCCTGTGCTCTCTCCTTATAAGGGCAAAATACATTGACAGAGGCAAAGAGAGGGGGCTGTACCAGCACAGGGAGGCAGGTAGGGAACAGTGACTTTAACAGGAGGAGAGAAAAATGATGTAGAGGCAGAGATTAGAAAAATACTGAGAGGATGTAGATGGCCAGAGGAGAAGGGCTGATGTGGATTTGGTGATACGCAGCAGGGTTCGGTTAAAGCTTCCAGGCATTTGACTGGATTATCTTTTATTGAGAAAGCCAGTGTTTCATATTATATGGCTATTTGTGCCAAACAATTTTCAGTCACATGAAACTGGTAATTTTGCTTCTAATCGTTTTTCACTCCAATTAGTTTTCCTGTCACAATAGAAAAGCCCATGACAATAGGGCAGATCTGTACAAACCCTGTTTAATTTGATTAGAAACACCTCTTATCTGTCTTTCAGTTCTGAGGTATTTGCAAATAATCACACATTCACAGAACTGTAATAACAGGTCTGCTTCCTTCTTAGTTTGCCAGAAGGAAACTATTATGATGAAAATATTTCAATAGATAATATTATACATTTAAATACTGATTCTTTTCCACTACATCACATGCAGTTTGGGTTTCAAAACACAATTCTGCTTAAATTGCAAATTCAGGCTAAACTGGATAATAAAGTTGTGGTCAGGATACCTTCCTATAATATACATCTCGTGGAAAAAAAATTTCAGACACGCTTAAAGTTTCACAAAATCTCAAATAGCATGAAATATTTGCAGATTTAAAAAAAAAAAAAACTTCCTTTTTTGCCTTTTTGCCTTTTTTACTTTTTACTTACTGCAGAACCAAGTTTGTCTTTTCTTGTTTTATTCTATTTATTTATTACAAGAAAAACAACGAAGCTAAATTCTTGATAGTTTCTACATGTCATGCTCTGAATGCATTTCAGCAGGCATTATCTCATTGAAACATCCAGACATTGATGGAACAGAGCATGTACAGAAGGGACCGTGGGGATTGTGTGAATGGAACTACAATTCTTGGCAGAGATCAATAACTTAAGATTGATTTTAATGTAATATATGACAAATGCATGGAATGTCCAAAAACTTTTTTCACCACTGTACAGTATATTATCAAATTAATTTGTTCACCAATAAACCATACCATGCAGACAGAAAATAATGCTTTCATGTCAACCATAAAACATCCAAACTGATTTACAATCATGCTGAGGTACCACAAGGCTAAATGTTAGGACCACTGTTTTTTTCCCAACTTTAACACATTTGCTGTATACAAATGATGCAGTCATGTGTACATGTTAAAAACAAGAAGTAGGTAACAGAACAACTGTCAAGTTACCAAGCTCACATTTGCACTTGAACATTTCTAATGTTTTGGATTTGTTAGTTTTTCCCAAAACCTGCAATTATAGGTATTATGACAATATGACTGAGGAAAGGCTATTAGTGGTGAATAAATACAAGTAAATGTAAAAAGTTGTGATCACAATCAGACTGAATGTAGAAACCCTCAAAGTTTCTGAATAAATGCCTTGAATAGTACAGTCTGTACATCTTCTAGTCAACAAATTCAAAAGAAAAAGAAAATTATTGCACATAAGGATGGATGGATGGATGGATGGATGGAAGGATGGATACATTTTCTGTAAATCTGTGAACCGAAGTGTAAAAGTAGAAACATATTATCAGAAATCTTGTATTTGCATTTTGAAATTTCCTGTTTGCTAAAGTGGAAATGCCTGGCAGTTTATACTCTAAAAATGGCTTTTCCATTTTCAGAATGTCACAAAAACTTACTTCCTGAAAAAACTGTCAGCAAATCATGACATTTTAAAGTGAATATCAACCTATTCTTGGAACAAGTTGCCAGGAATGATGTATCATTTCACCATCATTCTTTAGTTATGTATAGTATTATTTTTCTCAAATCAATATGAAGTAACTGATATTTGTATAGGATACAGCCTATTTGCCATGATTTTCAAATAAACTAGTGCAAACTTCTGTTGCAGATGTTTTAATCAAAAAAGGGAAAGTATTGAAGACCTTAAATGGGATGTACTGAAAATAAAATAGAATAATGTGAAAATGAATAGAAAACAGGTTTTGATGAAAAACTTATTTCTAGTGAAGAATATTAACCTCAGATATTTCTGAAGCTTAAAGATGTATAAATATGGCTGACTTGAAAAACTGTAAAACTCGAGATTCAAAATGGTAGTCATTCTCATTTTTAAATCAAAACTGGGAAAAACCCAGAACACGAGAGAGTTTTTTAAAACTGTGTTATTAGCATCAACTTGTGTTTCTGTTGATATGTGAGCAGAACAGAAGGGTGTGGGAGGAATTTGACTTCCTCTTCATGGAACAGGGCAACAGGAAAGATTGAGTTTTACAGCTTTTAAGTCATTTTTGTGTGTCCATATTAGACAAATATTATTCGCCAACATTAGGTTTACTGGTTTAGTAAAGTTAGAATGACCACACATACGTATTTATGAATCTTTCTATTAAAATACAGTCTGGATATACTGTATGAGACATACATATATACAGCAGTAAAAGCAAAAATGTCATCTTCTATAAATCAAAGTGGTTATATTTAGGTTATATGTTAGACCTCCCTTTGTATTCAACATATCTTTAATGCTTTTAATCAGACAATATGAAATATATTGCATTAATGATATGCTCTTTTATACCAGGTTTCATTCAACACATGTTAGATGTTCCTACCTGTTTATGATGCTTCTTGTGACTGGTTCATGAGCACTGTTGAGTATTATTTACTTTTGAAAGTAATCCGTTACATTACTACATTACCTATCAATAAAATGGATATGTTAGAGTACTCATCCGTTGCCAACAATTAAAAAGCATTTGGAGTGCATCTCTGCCTGCAGCTCACACACACAGCCTCCTTTAAATGCACCCAAAGTGTTGACTACTGCATGTGAATCACTCATGGAACCATATTGCAACTGCAGGACAATGACAGTTAGTGTTAAACAGGTAGAGTTAGTGTTAAACAGGTAGAGTTAGTGTTAAACAGGTAGAGTTAGTGTTAAACAGGTAGAGTTAGTGTTAAACAGGTAGAGTTAGTGTTAAACAGGTAGGTTTAGGGCACTCATCCTTTGTGCTGGTGTACTCAAAACAATGCTCGTACCTCCATGAATCAAACACTGTCCTCTCTGCCATCTTGCCGGAGTGTGCGCACACACACACACACACACACACACACACACACACATATATACTATACACACACACACACACACATAGGTCAGCAGGGCACAGACGCATCACAACGCTGTGTTTCGCTGATACATCCACAAACAGCCACATCTGACTAAAAGCAGAAAAGCTGGGATTTTCCTTTCCTTATCCAGGGCAATTCTTAAAGTAACATATTACTTACACATTACTGAAGAAAGTAATCTGAATACCCCCAACACTGTTCAGGAGTCACATTAAATAGTGCCTTTAACTTTTAGAGCCCATTTAGTTCAGTTTTTTCTGTGTGTCTTTTAAGGCTCTGCACATATTTCCTGTATTTTCTTGCTATACCTGAATAAAAGAATATCTGCAATAAATATGCATGACCATTTGAACCCTGGAAAAACAACAAACCTAGAGATGTTTTAAAGTTTGACACAGTAGCTTTTTCCTATGAACCTACATACAGTCACATTTAGGGATTGCTGCATTCAGGGAACAATATGTGATTCTCCTTTAAAGGTAAAAGTAGTTAGTTTGCAGATAGGGGTTAGGTTAGGGTTAACCATGCTTTGGTTATTGTAAATGCAACGGTAAGTCTACGTGAAAGAATGTCAATAAAATGTCCTCTAATGTCTGTAGGGGACCCTGTCCTTTGAATGGACTTTATAAAGGCTGTTTGTGATGTGGTTTTAGGGTGAGGATTAGATTGACATTACAGCCAAGCATTCTGTTGTAAAGGGTTAACAGGAGGTCTCCTCTCAATGCTATCTGGTGCAAACATGTTTGTGTGTTTGCTGGTCCTGTTGGTTCAGCTGGAGCCCTTCTCAGAGTCACACCTACTGAGTAGTAGGAGGCTGGTGAGGTCTGGGAAGGCGCTAATTGGGCCTGGAGCTTCTGAATGGAGCTGAGTGCCATGAATGGAGGTGACAGAGGCCTCATGTGTGTTTGTTCAGTGTGTGCAGTCCATCAATGTCAGCATAACCACAGAGAGCAGGAACACACCTCCTTTTTGTATACCAGTATCTGCCTCTGTTAAGGTAAATAGATCTCTCTTTTTTTTTTTTTCGCTGATGGAGAAATGACTCCCCTTTGGGAACGAAGCAGTAAGATGCAAATCCATTTAGTCACAGGTCCCTGAGTGGAGTAAGAGGCAGACGCAAAGGGGGAAGAGAAGGGATTTAAACCAACATCACACCCAGCTGCTAAGTGTGTCAGCATCTACAAAAGGCGACAGGCGGGGAATAGTTTAATAGTGAAGCGTTGTGTGTGTGTTTGTTTCAGCATATTATCTGTATGAAACATCTGCTCTGGTTAATCTCTACAAACCTGTAGGCAGCATTTCATTTATTCTGAGTAATTTCCCCATGAGGGCAAAATTCAAACCCACCTTACAGCCTACACAAGTGAGAGGCTCTTAGAGCAAGAAGAAAATAGATCACATGAATAAATAGAATCTTGATTTCAGAAGGAGTTTGAAGATAAGGCTTTGCTCATCATGCCTTATCTTAGGGAACTAAACTATCTGCTCCTATAGAATATCTCTCCATCATGTCGATTCTCTTTGAAGGAATTAAGGAATCAAGACAGAAATGGTGTTGGTAGTTGCCCCTGGTGTGTTGGTTGTGTAAAAAGGCAGTAATATGACTGAAGAGGGCAGACAGAACTGACGACATGAGAAAGTTAAAGGACATGGAAGACAGTGAGAAGATAGAAAATTAATAATTAGACAAAAGTAAAGATACGTGTTCACACTCCAGTGTAGGTTTAACATTGAATGGACCCCCCCCCCCTTACATAATCCTGCATGGTGCCTAAACTGGGAAGAATATAGGGTTCAGTATCTTCACAGTTTTGTAATGATACTTGGACAAGTGAAGAGTTGGAGCTTGGATTTGAAACGGTCAACCCTTTGGTAACTGGTCAATCTGCTCTACCAACTGTTATTGTATGTATTTAAAAATGTATTGTTTTTTTTTATTTAAAAAGCTTTTGAATTTGTACATACAAATGTCCTTTTGTTAAGATACTCTTCCTGTAAAAACTACAGCTATATTTGATTTAACCGTTAACATATAATTCTTGTCAAATAAACAACTTTGCATTGTATTTTCACTTACAGTTTTTCTTTTTGTTGTTCGTGCTACAATCTTTTTTTTTTTCTTTACAGTGCATGTAAATGTCACTAGAATACTAATGCAAACTTTTCAGTAATAATAGTTTTGTGGGTAAAGACTAAAAATCATTTATCTCAACTTCTATACGAGTAAGTAAATAAGTAAAATTTATTTATAAAGTGTTTTTCACCAATAAAAATCACAAAGTACAGTACATAAAATGGGTGCATTAAATTAATATAACAATATTTCAAAAAGGATAAATCCATCAATCAAAAGCTTTTCTAAATAAAAACATTTTGAGCTGCTTACATAAGCAACTGTGCGGTAAATTCACACAACACAGTTATTGGAATATGTAGTACCCTGTTAGAGCTCAGAATTCTCCCCCTCAGTTATTTGGCCAATAGAGGCCATGAAAGTTATAGCAGCACTGTCTTTAATTTTGTAGCTACTAAACAATATTAACGCTACATGATGAATCATTTGTACAAATGTAAGTGTAAATTTCACTTCATATGAAACAGGACACATACATGAATTTAAGACGAGCAAATAAATAAGCTGATTGATATGAATCACGTTCAGTATTGGTGATACTGGTTACAGTTTCCCATCCAAGATATAATAAATGAAGAAGAAAGAGTAAGTTTGATCACAGTTTCACATAAGCTACAACTACAGCCTTGTGGAAAATGCTCAATATTATTAATCATTATGCAATACCATTGTCATTGTGCAATGCAACCAGTTATTCTTGTACAATCAGTTTATTACCCGACACTTGACACAATTTGGCATCTGTATAACGACAGCATTGTTCTATTAGGCCTATGTTTTTACTATTGTTTTATTATAATGCACCTGTCAGTAGTTGCTAGTATAATTTTGCTATTCATTTCCATTATTTCTTCACCTAAAATATGGTGGCAAAAACATGGAATGTGTTTATTTATGTAGACGCACAAATTAAAATTGATGGCAAAATTACAACTACCCCACAGTTTTCAGATTGTGTATTTATCAAACCTAAATAGTTGGAAACCACTACTCCTGATGTGGGCTGTTGGTTTTTGTTACTTTATCTGCATGAGTGACAGAAATGTGATGGTGATCCATGCTGATTTTCACATTGACTTTCATGAGGTGCCACTTCTGCAAAATGGATGACACTGAGGAGTGGAGGCAAAGTGGCCACACTGTTACTGGGCAAAGGAGCCAATTTAACCCACTGTTCATACATGAATCTGCATCTGTGCCAAAAGGGGAATCTGCAGGGGTGGGGGTAGGGTGCCCCAGCCTGGCAATAGCCCCTTTTTTTCCCTTCCCCCATGTTTGATACCCAAATAGGAAGCGAGGAGGGGGGAAAGAAAGGATGGAGGAATACTATTGTGTCTTTTCCTTGGCACAGGGATCCATTTAAACACTATCAGCTGAAAACAGATCCCGGATTACCTCAGCTTCTGGGATGAGTGTACATATTCCTTATATAGTCCATAAGAAGTCCTGTGACTTTACACACTGTACATCCCACTGCGTATCCATGTGTGTCTAGACTGGCTCTTCCCAGTAACCCCCAGTTGTCCAGACCTCTCCTCTACCCCCCTGAGGCTGAGCTGATTAACAGTAATAGGAAACAACAATGCATGATAATGTGAATTATAATGGACCAGTGGAGGCGGTCTTTGGTCTTATGCTCCATATGAAGCCAATGGCACAATAATAGTGTACATGAGCCCTGCAGGGACAGCCCAGACAGAAACAAAAGCATGACGGACTGTAGGTTAACATAAGTAGAAAGGACATGGGAGGCCTAGAGGGCCTGAATCTAGGTCCTCAGTGTGATTCACACAAACAAGAAGATGGGAACGAGTCTATTTTAAACAGATTTAGAACTGGCAATGTACACATAATTACATTTCAGTATGATGAAGTCATCATACATCATCCACTTTTTAGATTGTTATGTCTCAAAAATGAGTGACATTCAACTTAAAACACAGGGTTTTTTTTTCTTTCTTTCTGGTTCCTGAAAAGTTTTAGAGATTGTGTGGTTTGTACCCAAGAGCAGCCAAGTGTGGTTAGACTGTTTTCACTTTGCAGCAGCCGAGGCAGCTATTGGCCTTCTAACTCTACTCACTGTCTGCATTTTCTCCTTCACTTCTTTCACAGCTGTTGTTCAGGAACTCCTTTCTTCCCCACCAACGCTCAGCCAGCCCAGCATTACTGAAGGTGTTACAGAGGACAGCAGACAGTTTGGAGATGAGTGGAAGTGCAAGTTAGACTGCAGTGGTAGAATGTGTCCAGTGTTTACTAAGGCACTGCACAGACACATACAAATAAAAACAATGATGCCTGGTTCTGTTGACTTCTGTATTAGCATCATCTCAACTGCTTCCAACATTTTTTTTCACATTTATTTAAACAGATGAAATCCCATTGAGACAAAAATGTCTTTTACAACAAACCAAGAAGCACACGCTAAACATATGCCCAGGCCATTAAGGCCGGAGGATGAAAAACACACACACACACACACACACACACATATATATATATATATATATATATATATATATATATATATATATATATATATATATATATATATATATATATATATAAAGAATATTTGGCCACTTCACAACCACCCAGGGGTAAAAATTCCACACTTAATTACCCTGCCACCCGAAAGGGGAGAGCGGTATTATTTTTGGTTCAGGTTTTTTATTTGTTTGTTTGTCCATCTGTCTGTTTTTCTGCCTGTCTGTCAGTAACTTTATACAATCATTACTGGACCAATTTCTATGAAATTTTCAGGATAGGTGCAAAATGGTCCATAATAAATTCTAGAAAGTATTTGGCAAATGTAGGTCAAAGGTCAAGGTCAAAGTAACCAAAAATGTGTTTTCACAATGATAAGAAATAGGGCAAATTCGGAAATATGTTTGCAGGGGGGTGTGGTTTGTTGTGCTTTAACATTATTGTTAACAATGTACCATGGACGTTATTGTTCAGGAGCCTGATTGCACTTTGAATACATTTTGCTGATAACACTTACATACTATGACTTGATAAAAACACAATAGCAGTATTTTCACTGTGTGGTTTTAGTACCTCTAAGGATCAGTAGACGTCCTCCATCTGATGTCCAGTCAACTGTCGATACTGTACCGTTGTCTGTGAGATTGGACGTCTGATCCCCGATGACTCCCAACGTGTCTTACACAGTAGAGGTGAAGAGGTCAGGATGTCTTCTCCATAGGCCATGTCTTTAGTGTCTCTGCTTCAAAAACACACACTGAAGGAGACAAGAGAGGGACAATCTGTCCCCTTTCACCTCATCTATCACTCACCAAATTGAATGCTGTTTCCCATGCAGTGTGTGGTATCTGGTTATGAGGAGCTGTGACTGATGAAGCAGACACTTAATGGATATTAATGAGACACATTTACACTTTTTTTGTATCTCTCTCTCTCCACTTCATAACCCTGCTTGTCTTTCATTCAGTGCTATGCATTTCTCCTTCTCTAAAACTCTTTTATCATCTTCTAATGAATACCTACTGCCAGGGCTGATGGTTTATGACAAATGTTATAAACAAAGACAAATTATTGCTTGTTTCAGCTTTAATTTGTATTTTAGTCATATCTTTATATATCAAATGTTTTGTCCTTGCATAGAACTCATTCATTCATGTCTCTACCATTACATACTTCAACTATTCAAGGACTTTGTTCCACTGTTCATCAGACAGACAGACAGACACACTGGCCAACACTGTCTGGCGGATGCTAAAGAGTACAAAGTGCCAAAACAAACACACAATAACTGCCTCTTCGCACAGGATATGACACTCAGGAGAGGTTAACTTGGCTATGTGTGTGTCCCAGTGATTTTTCAGCAGAACACAACATTTACTGTGCAATTATCACATCTGTGTGGGCATATGATGTGTTTACATATTCTTACACTGTTGTTACAACATATGAACCACTTGTATATAGTAGTTTCTGATTGTCCTACTAAGATGATGAACACAACACATCACTTGCATCTGTAAATAGTATAACATTGTACATAGTACAAATATTGTTAACACTGTATAGTTTATTATTCTTGTATTTGCTCCAATTGCTTTTCAGGCTAGATATTAAGTTGCATTGCATTACTATATACTTGTACATGGGTAGTGACAGTAACTTCATTCTGAATTTGTACAGTTGCAGAAAATGTTATTAGACCATCAAAAATCATCAGAAACAATGGTTATGCAATCCAGTACTAACTCCTGTGTGTGTCATATAACTAAAACAGAGAGAAAATAAACAATGAAAAGCCTAAAACCACTGTTTTTGTCAGTACAACGACATATATGTTAATGTAAGAACTGAAGGGATTTTAGTGATCAACAAAACATGGAGAATGGATAAATATCAGATCTGAAGTTAAAGTACTATGAGGTATTTTTCTTATCATTATATTTGTTCAAACAAATGTACATTTAGTTGTACCAGGCATTAAAATGTACAAGAATTTGAAGAAAACAAGGACGGTCTAATAATTTTTTCACAACTGGAAATGATTGCATATATACATACATATATATCCAATACCACTTTACATTTGTAATTCATGTCCTTAGTCACCAATACTATCAATAGATGTAATTAGTTTACTTTTATCTGCACGTTTTCACTCAAGTTAGAGATTCTGAATATTTATACTGTAACAGTTTGACAGCAGACTGAGATGAAAACCGTGTCTCTGACTCCATCTTATGGTAGTGATGAAGAAATACACACTCTCAATACCTGAATGTGGCTGACTCACTTCATCTGTTATTGCTCTGTAGCCTGTTTCTGCTCCAAATTAAATTCATGCCACAAAGATTGTGGATATTTAAATGGTAATTATAAAATTAAATCTTAATGATGCTTTTATTTTATATGAGTATATTTGAATACATTCGATGATATAAAATTGTTAACCTTGGGAAAGTGAAGTGAAACTCACTTCACCTTCACTAACTCAGTATTTGTACTATTCTTACTTATAGAACAGTACAAAATTAAGAAGGACCAGCATTAACATAGCATCTGCAGAAAAGATTTAGGTCCTCTGGACTGTCAGTGTACAGGATGTTTGTTTCTTACAAATCAACTAACATTGATTTGTATTATAACATGTTTATATTATATATATATATATATATATATATATATATATATATATATACACACATACATACATACATACATACTCACACACACTATATTTATAGTTCAGAAGTGAAAGATTTGCCTTCAATAGTAAATAAGCAAATACCCATCCATGTTTATTACAATACTTAAATATGGCATTTTCATAATGCCTATGGAATATGTAACATGTATTTCCCAGAAATAAGTCGGTAAAAAGAAAAGCACTTTTTGAAAATTTCAAACTAAAGGCTAATTTACATAAAACAGAATAATATAATGTAATCATGACCAGTAATTAAAATATTGTTCCACTTCAATAGCAAAAATGTTTTAAAAGATCATTGTTGAAGTCCATTGTCAGACAAATAGTCAGGAAAAAGAAACATTGCTCAAAATAGACAAAAAATTTTTTTGAAAAATTCAGTATCTGTATTTTGTAGAATAGTCCTTTGGTGACACCACCAGACCTCGTCCTTTTCTTGCTCCTCTGTATACAGTTTCAATAATGTCTATCATCTCCTGCTTGTCCTCCATTGTCCAGTTGATCTTGTTGTTATTTCCAGTTCCCAAATCAATCATGATGTGTTTGTTCCTGAAAACAAAAAAGGCATTTTTGAAATTTCAAGATTTACAAATTGAAATGTTTCAGAAGGGCCTATAAAAAATAAACTTAACAACATGATGAATAATGTCATTATATTACACTGACTGTTCAACTCAGAGTAGTTTACCTGAAAAAGAACATGACAGTGCAGGGGTCGTACAACTCGTACATCTTGTTAAAGTCAGGTACTTCTGTGATGTCCACCAGGTAGATAACTGCAAAATTCTTTACCTGTCAGAATGAGGACATACACAAAATTATTACTCTGATCACACTCTCTTCACGTAACACAATTTAATAAAAAGAAAATGGGAGTTATCAGTTAACCAAAACATGTTGTATGAAGTCTTGATTTAAAAGAAAAGGTGGTGTATGTAACTTAAGTTTCATAATAACCATTAAATTAAACAGCACTCCCATAAAGAGAACTGCTAGCATAATGTTCACCGTTTCAGTTTTTTCAAAAGAAAATAAATATGTGCTCGTTGTTACGGCAGCATTTCAGAGTCACATAAGTACTGTCTATCAAGAGATTTACCCAAATGTACCAATG
Source organism: Siphamia tubifer (assembly GCA_020466265.1). Taxonomy (NCBI): domain Eukaryota; kingdom Metazoa; phylum Chordata; class Actinopteri; order Kurtiformes; family Apogonidae; genus Siphamia; species Siphamia tubifer. The sequence continues at coordinate 27,243,633 of CM035793.1, forward strand.
AATGTCAATGTTTCAAATTACTTCATATGGATTTTACATTGTCTGCACATACTGGTTCATTACAGGGTTTGTTGTCACGTGTTCTTGTTATGTGTCATCCTTGCGACATAAAAATTTTTTCTTAGTGGAACAATAAACATAACATTGACAATTATGTGACCGTTTTATTGGCTGGAGGAGAGTCTGAAAACACGTGAAAGTCAGTGTCATATCAGACCAACAGACGGTGCTATTGAGTGTTATACAGAAAACGGTAGCTAGGCTAATGCAAACATCCTAACAGACTCCGCATCATATTCAACCTGAAAAGCCGGCCGTACCTTTTCAGCAATGCTGTACAATACTTCGTCCATTTTCATACACGTTGGGTCCCAGTCGTGACCGAAGCGGATCACCAGGACTCGATCTTCCTCGGACAGGATGGCTTGGTCGACCTGCCAGCCATTATGGAGATGTGGTAACATGTACGACATCTTGCTCTTCTACGGATGATCCCTTATCTGGAAAAATATAGATATTGCTTAATTTTCACACACTCTATAGAAATAGGAGGGCTAGTGTTAATGGGTCATCCATCAAAATCTGATTGTATGCTGTAAATTTATTCTCACATGCACAATTAAGCTACACGTTAGTCTAAATATAAGGGCTAACAAAGTAGCGAGCTAAAGAAAAATAAAAATTAATGCTTAAATACAAATGGAAGACAACTGTCCGATTACACTTACCTCTGAAACAATATATATCTTAATAGTTGAGGAAGGTAGGGGCCGTGTTGGCTCTAGAATATTGTTTGTTAACTCAAAAAAGGGCAGAAACAGTTGCTTCTTAGAGCTAACGTAACTGGAACGAATGATGTGATTACGTCATCAACGGAGCGACGCCCAGACGCAGCGTTTTTACGTCATGTGCACAATTTTTTTATTTGTTCACCAGGCAAGAAAGATATACATATGTGCCAAAATGTAAACTGAAATATAAATAAGTAAAAACCATAGCGATGCATATTATTAGCTTATATTATTAGTATTATTATTATTATTATTAGTAGTAGTAGTAGTAGTAGTATTAAGTGTAGAGTAATTAAAGGAAAAAATCGTGACTTTATACAAAATTAGACACATTCGACTGTTATTTGACCTAGATGAAGATGAAAATAAAATATCTTATAAGACTATAAATACCCTACGGAACAAATTAAATATATTACACATATGATATAGGAACAATCTTGCTATGCAAAGCATGTCAATACACCTTTTGACTAATATATGCTTAATTTATCTCCTTAAGAAATGGGTCACCCTTTCATTTATCTACCAGCCTCAGACAGGTGTGGTCATAGATTAAAGCCATAATACAAACAATTTGACCAGAACGTTATTTATTTAAGACTTATGTAATGAGGGAAGTAGTCTACTTAAAATTGATATGAATTACAGATAGTGTTTCGTAGTTCCCGCTCAATTACTTCCTTGAAAGTAGATCAACTAATGCTTACTGCAAACGTTATTCCCTTTTTATAAATCATCTATGGCTGGTAAATATATATATATATGTGTGTGTGTGTGTGTAAAATGTTTGTGTTGTTTTAAACTACATATTGGATATGCTTAACATTCATAAATCATTCTCAAAAGTGCAGAACAACACACAAAGACAAAACATTTATTGTGCAATTCATTACAGTACAAATAGAAAGTACAATGTACAAAGGCTCAAAGGTTATATGAAAACTTTCCAGTCTATGACATAGCAGCATATTATGGCACTCCTTAAAGAGCAAATAAATCATTACCAGATGTCTTAACATATCCTTAATTTTCACTCAACTACACAATCAAATTACAGTGGTTCTAAATAGCAAAGTGATTAAGTATTTTAAATTAGACTATTTGGCCTACGTATGACATGATTGTTTAACAAACTCTAATGAGAACCAATCTGCAGTCAAAGAGTTCTAACATCAACACTGTAATCATTCCTTAAAGCTGATACAGACATACTGTATTTTATTTTGTATGACTGTTTTTCACATTGCACAGCATCAGCCTTCAGCCTTCTGATCATGTCTGTCTGAAAACAAATGTTATCCTTTGCACCATGTTGGGTATGAACACACCCTGATCAGCAAAACGACTCAGCAAGATCCCAGACTGCGTGAAGGGAGTTGAGGCGAGTATGGGGCGAAACTTGGAACATTCACTTAATTTGTGGTTCACTTATTTTATGGTTCTTTGAACAGCCCAATTCTAGGGCAGCAGTCCAGTGCTGTTCTGCGAAAAAGCCTGTACACAATGTACAGTAATAATGTCTTATAATCCCTGAGGAGCACTGCTGCTCAGCTAGAGCAGACAGTGTTGGCATTGGGATGAGGTCAGGGCACACATTCAACCATAGTACTCTTTCAGTTCCTAATCGCTGGGATGCTCCGGACACGAGCGGTTCACCTCAAACCACTCATCGATACATCTGAAACAGAAACAGGAGGACAGTATGGATGTGTATCAGTCAGAATAGTGTTCATGAAAGTTGAAAACTAAGGACACTAAAATACAGCTTTGGAAATATTTCCCATTAAACCTTCACATGAGTATTTGTGTCATGGCTGATTTCAACATTGCACGTTCTTAATATATACATCACTTGTTATTTTTGTTGCCATTTTTTCCACATATAGTTTATTTCTTAATTGAATTTGCTCAAAGATACAGTACATATAAGGCCAGGGACCACTGATTGAACTGCTTACTTGTCTGTTTGGGGATGATATACTTCAGGGGTTGTCAACCCTGGCCCTAGACAGCCACTATCCTGCATGTTTTAGAGGTTTCCCTCTTCCAGCACACCTGACAGACATTATCAGGCTTCTGCAGAGCTTGATGACAGCATGACAGCCTTATCATTTGAATCAGGTGTGTTGGAACATCAGGATAGTAGCTCTCCAAGACCCCTGATCACCTCTGATATAGTTTATTTCCTGAGCCACAGCCTAATTCATAAGATGTGCTGACTCTTCTCTGCTTTTTTTCCCACAGGGCTCTCATAAGTTTTCCCAAAGATTTACTTTACTTCTTGGATGAGTTTTGTTTGCATCGAACAAACAATGATTCTGGACTGAGTTTAGCAGAACTAGATATGTAATTAACCCCTTGATATATAAAGTTAAGCAGATCTTTGTTGTATAACTAAAAGTTGTGAGAATTATCTGCATTCTTGTGTGTTTATGTAAACTTTATGTTGGAGTGTGTTTTATGGAGAGAGACATTTGCTAACACCATTTCTCAGCTAACAGCTCTGTCTGTTGCCTGCATCCATGATAACAGCCTGTGCACTGACCTTTCATTTTGAGGTCTCGTGTTGTCCTTGTGCTCAGGTCAGAGTTCTTAGCATCTCTTTAGCTATTTAAGTGTTAAACTCCCTCGGGTGTCACGTTAAAGCTAAAACTGGATCACATTTTGAACTGGAGTTCAATGTTTTAATGTAACAGTGGTGCATTTAGAAAAAATGCTCAACTATGGATCAAACAGATTTAAAGTTTATATTTTATCATTTTGAGACAGTTCCTCTCTTTGGTGTAACATAGTTTGAAGATAAACCATAGTTTAATGTTTTAGATTCTGTGGATACTGTGATATCAATTATATATGCTTGCAATTGTTGGAATTATTACATTTTACCATATGCAATTAAACAATTTCCCAATTGTGGGATCAAAAAAAGCTATTCTATGATTGTTTTCAGTAAATTGTCATGAGAAACAAATAATAACCAGTGAGACCACTAAATGTTGTAGTTACCACCAGATGCTTCTCAGTATACAGATGTGTGCAACTGCATTAACATCTTTTTCACCACACATTTGAATCTATTTTATGTGGAAACAGAAAGCAAACAAATCATGTTTCACTTCCACAGGTCCATCTGTTTGTGTTGTAGTTACCCTTTATGGTAGATACAGAGGCAGGGCAGCCTGGCAATAGTGTCTCCCTGCTCCAGCTCCTCTAAACAGATGGTACATTCCCCAGAGTCTCTGGACAGGATGTCCTCTGAGAAAGACAACACGGACAGAGACAAATAAGCAACGTACTGCCTCACATACCAAACCTTGTATCAAATGTCTGTTCAGACTCTGAATCCCACAAACCCATATGTTTAAGGATTGATAACAGAAAACCTGTCAACTGTCTGTCTGGCCAGATGATAACTGGTATTAGTCTATAATTTCTGCAGGCTTAATTGGGAATAGGTTGTTTTTAATATATAACTGCATAGTATTTCTAATTCTATAATGACACAAAAGTGTTGTTAACTGGTTAAACTGAAGTTCTGTGCATGTTTTTCATATTATCTCAGTGTGGATTTCTGTTGAACTACAACATGATAGGGAGTAACAGTCTATGCACATATGACCTGTTGAAAAAGTGTAATAGTCTCATTCAAGTATACTTAAAAATATTTGCACAGATTTGATGAAAGACAAGGGATTCATTAATTTAACACCATATGGCACATTACATTGTATATAAGCTGTATGTGCACATTTCTCAGTAAAATGCATCTATAATAAAAGTCAACTGGCCTCTATGTGTATGTGTGCGTCGGGATTCACACAAAATCCAGAAAGAGCTGACTGCTGCAGTTTGACATACTTGTACATGCAAAGACAAAACAGTAAAAACAGCAAGTTGACTAGACCGATATTTTGGAAAATATTATTAATTTTAAAATACAATAGCCGTACAATCGCATTGCCATATCCAGAAAGCTTTTGTGATAACTACTGGAAAAGTGTGGTACAGCATGCACAAATAAAGCAATTGCATAAAAAAAGTCTAGAACCTGTGGCTCCCCACGGGTCAACACAGTTAGTTTTTATTAACCTATTAAAAACAAAAATCTTTCTAGTTTATATTCATGCAGCTGATTTCTACAGAAACTGTGTGTACACTGCAAAGGTGCTCTGTACATACATACTATAGTGTAAGTTTGGCTGTGTGGTAAATCTATAGTTGCATTACATTGTTATGTCAACTGAACATCTAGAACAAGTATCCCATCACAAAAACACAACCAGAGTAAGCTGTACAGTTGGAGAAAAAATATTAAACCATCATTGTTTCCTTCAACTTCTTGATCATTTTAATGCCTGGTACAACTAAATGTAAATTTGTTTGGACAAATATAATGACAAAAACAAAAACAGTTGATAAGAGTTTAATTTCAGAGCTGATATCTATCCATTTTCCAAGGTTTTCTGGATAATAACCAAAATCACTTCTGTTTTTCATCAATATCTATAGCATTGTAATGACAAAAACAGTGCTTTTTGGATCAACTTAAATACTTGCATTCATGTTGACAATTATTAAGTTCATGCTACTTAGAAATGCTTTTTATTTTGGCCAAAAAGTCACCTGACCATAATCAAAAAGTTGCTTTGAATTGATGTAATTCTGCCAGCTGTTGGCTTAACTTAAAAATTCAAGTGGAAAACGTTAATATACTTTGTTGACCCAAAGTTTTATTCATCAAATTGTATATCAATCAAACAAAACAATCTATGAGGGAGAAAAAAATCAGTCTTTGTAACCCCTCAGTGCAGCAGTATAACCTGTGGCCATGGGTTGCAAGAAGAATTTGACCAGTTTAAGGGGTCACGAGCCAAACTAGCAGTAAGTCACTGTAATATTTAACAACTCTGACAAGCATTATTTGACTGAGTTTTGCTTAAAACAGAAATTAAATAGAAGAATTATTGTTACTCTATCATGTAATATAGTTAAAATTGCTTAGTTTCACATGTCTGTTTTGATGAAATGAGAAAAAGCATGTGTATTTGATGCCATTTCGCACTTCCACACCCAGTCACTTACTGTTGTAGGTAAGGCGTGTTTTACTGAAGCACTTAAGCAGGTGTTTTTCTATTTCGTCCGAAGCCATAAACTTGGAGCACACAGGACAGTGGAAACCTGAAAAGGGGGAAACAAACAAAGGCAGATGAGTACCCTGAATGCCTCTTCATAACATTTTATTGATATGTACACAACAGAGGGCGTGGGACAGTTTTCTGGTGGTTGGTCCTCTACAGTTCTACATGACTCGACACCTCCATGCATCAGCTCTCTGTCTGCAGTAAACAATCTGTTACTATCTGCTGCCTCATCACATTGTTGTTGTTTTTTTTTACCTTTTCCTGCGTGGACCTCATTGCTCAGTATTTAAAGGTGCCATTCCGCTGAAAACCACTTTCCCACGCTCCTTTTGGAATCTAATGGGTCACCCCGACTTACCAACACATGCTGCCTTTGAAAGTAGCCATACCACATTCACAGAAAACAACAAGAGGAACAGAGACCAAGAAAAAGCCGGTCCGTCCAACGTCAGATGGACTTTAGTGTTACCCACATGGGGGTTAAGGCCGTCTACGGCAGCGAATCTGAAGTAGCATTAGCATCTACAAGAGAAGACGGAGCCACAGTAACTGCTGCACAAACTTGAAAAAAATGGCGGATCAAACGGGTTCATTTTCTCTCTGTGGAAATAAAGCCTTGTTTTTTTTTCCCCTGCACGTTTTCAGAACAAGCAATGGCACGAAACCTAACTGGATGCTAGTTGGGTAAAGGAAATACATACACAGCTAGAGGGGAGGGGGTGGCAACTGTGCAAATCATAGACGGAATCCGGTAAAATTCGCCAAACTCTGCTTCTGATTGGCTGAGCTGTTTCAGAGGCATAAGGTGCTTGCATTTCTGTACGGTGGAATGTACATATTATTATATAGACAAATAGTATGCAAATCAATATATTGCAAACTTTCATTTGTTTTGATTTTGCTGATTAGGATGTACAGCTTCAGAAAACTCACTTTCAAGCAAAAAATAACATTTTCTGAGTTTTTGAGTTTGAAGTTTTAATAAGATGTAAATCATAATCAGCAAAATTACAACAAACAAATGCTTGATATATCTCACTTTGCATGTCATGAGTCTATAAATGTATTGGTTTCACCTTTTATGTTGAGTTACCTGAATAAAAAAAACTTTTACACGATATTCTTAATTTTCTGAGTAGTATCTGTACGTAATCTAGTGTGGACTTAAACGACGCAACGAAAGCGAAGCTATTCCACTGTGGCTTCGCAGGCTGTTAAGAATGAATTTTTCGAATCAAGAACGTAGGCAGGGGAGCTAGTTTGACTGACAGGCTGCCTCTCCAATCCTAGCGCTTAAGGCGGAACTTTTCCCGGATTCCGCCTACGATTGGCACAGTCGCGAGGGGGTGTGTTCCTTCACGCATTCTGAGCCAATCAGAGACGGGTGTTGTTAGATCAAGAGTGTTTCCAGGAGGTGTCATGGCGGCATGTTGTTTGCATCATTAGTTTCAATATGTGCCGTGTTTATATGGTGGCGCTGTCGTCCTATACTAGGAACTTATATTTCTGAACAAATTAAGATGTTATTACCCTATAGGCATGCTCGAAGAAGATTTTAACAAAAAATTATACTTAAAAACCCTCAGATATTTTGAAATCTGGGATTTTTCTAAATCCTGAGCTTATAAAATATTAATATAGTTCATTTTATTTCCATATTTTCAAGATCATATTTCAGAATAAGAGCTAGTCATTGTAATTATCAAAACGCTAGATTCATTATGAATAATAAAAATTCTTAGTTGAAATTAGAAAAGAATATATACACACACACATGTAAAAATACATATGAATTTTATTACAAGAAATGTCTTTTTTACTGGTATAAGAATACAATATTTTACAGAGCTACAATTTGCCCTAAGGTCATTCTCTTTTATTAAGAGCTCAGAGTTTGGTCATTTAACATTAGACTGTGCTTTTCTAAATATAGATACATGCCGCCATGACACCTCCTGGAAACACTCTTGATCTAACCTCAGAGACGCCTCGTGACCGCGATATGGACATGTATAAGGAAGTACTGTAAACTCTGTTGTTCGACCTCAAGTCATTTTTCTACCATGAAAAAACTGCTTGAAACAAAGCAATCCGGACGTTTAAAAAAAAACAACAACACACAATGTATTCAATAACAATGATAACACAATAATATTAATGAAATAACCATGGAATGACAGCTTTAAGTTCTGTCTTTACTGTTCATACCTAAACCAAGCACATCTGAGGGATATTTTTACACAGTATGGGAGAATTATGTAAGTGAGTTATTTATTCATAATTTGACCCACATACATTGTGAAGCAGTGCATCTTCACAGGGCAGGAGCTGACCTGAGTTAAGCTGTTTAACACAGTAACACTCCCCCCAAGAGAGAACATGAAATTCTCCAAACACACAAAGAGTAATAATCTTAAGTGTGGATTCAAGTAATGTGAAATGGATTTAAGAGAGGACTTGACAAATACGTAAAACACTTGGATGTTTCTGATAATGATTTCACTTGTACTTCTGCCTGATATTTTGCACAAGCCAAAGAATAAAAATGGTGTGACACATCTAGAACAAAAAGAGAACCCTTGTAAATGAGTAATGTGGTCGTCATGAGTGGTTTTTAAGAATATGCTGCAGTGTGGTCAGTAAAAAAAAAAAAAAAAATGACAAGACCAAAAAAGATGCCAGACAAATGAGCCAAAGATTACAGATGGAGGATCAATAATGTGCCACTTTATCTGATGTTTGAAATTGCATAAAGAATAATAAAGTCTGACGTTAAATATGTTATTTGTACAATGTGGCTTAAGATAAGGCAAATGAACTGCAGATTATGAAGTATACAGTATTTGCACCTGTAGTATTCTGTGTTTCAATGATGTAAACTATGTTAAAAATATATGATAAATGTGCAAACAAACACAACCTACACCTGATTTAAAATAGTCTTCGTTTTGCATCTGTTTCCTGTGTTTGAGTCTTTTTCTTCATATTTCAGGGCATAGACTCATCCATAGAACATTTCAGACATTTCACAAATCATATTTTATGTATTTTATATCTTATTTTTTTCTTCCAGATTCCAGGTTTTTAAGATGGAGCATTGTAATAAAACAACTTGATCTCCTTCAGTGCTATTGATTTCTATTTCCAAACGCCTAAAAGTCAGAAATAAAATCAGATTCCTTCATCTCTTGTTTCAAAAATTCTGTGGGAAAAGACACAGGACTGATTGTGCAGGCAGTTAACCCCACCTTACTCCAGGTTTTCTACACTGGAGCCAAACTGATAATTTGCACCTGCCTTTTGTGAAAAGTTTTTTTTTTCTTGCAACAAGGCATATTTGCAGAGGATTTGATTTCGTTTATATATACTCAGAGGCAGTGAAAACACAACACTTTAAAATTTGGTTTATTTTTACTCAGGATCTGAGTTGTCCAATTTGAGTACTCAAGTGACAATTGCAGTCACAATGAGCACCGTGTTCCACATGAATGGTTATCATGTAAATCAACATGTGGAGTTGTACTCTTAACAATACATATTGAGTAGAACATATGGAATTAGGAGTTCTGCAAGTGCAGTTGTTGAAATGAAGGAGTGGTTGTCTTCCCTATAAAAAGGTGTGATAACAGCCACACAAAAAACATTGTCAAGTGTCAGTGGAACATGTGTGGAACCAACTGGGATGAGCTCTCTCACCCAGACCTCAAACCAGGCAGCAACTCTAGAATGCACTACAGGCGACAACTCCCCCAGGACAACTGCAGACACTTGGTCAGGTCCATGAGGAGACACTGTCCTGCCTGTGTGAATGTTCATGAGGTCACACCCCATACTGACTGATTTTTGAATGTGTGTTCCCTTCAGTGTTATTAGGATTTGAAATTTTTGACTTATGGTCATTATGTTTAATCCTTGTGTTTATTATTGTACTAGTCATTCAAATAACACATATATTTAATTTAACAAAATGAATCCACTCAATATATTGAAATTGTTTAAATGCAAAAAAATTACTTTCAGTGAAAAAAATGTTTGAATCCAAACTGGTGTTGTATTTTCATTGCCTCCATATATATATATATATATATATATGCCTCTGCAGCACAGTTGGGGCTGAGTTTCATGCTTTCATGCTTTGTGACCTGTACACTATATTTTTGCTAATTTGTACAAGTGTAACAAAAACAAAACACGTGGCCTTTAATGCATTTAAGTAGATAGTGATTATGCTAAGAAGTGATACTGCATTTACATAAAAATGCAGATTGATTGCTACTTATTGCTCATGTGTTGTTAACACTGATACATTATATCTGAAAACTACAGGAACTGAACTGCATTTACTTTTGTTTTGATACAAGTCAGTGACAACTTTTTGAATGTCCCTCATTGTCAACATTCATCACCATAAAAACTCTACCCTAACATATTATATACATATATATCACTGTAGATGCATATACTTCCTTAAGAAAAATTAAATATACTAATAAAAATGACTAATAGAAAGGGAGATTTATTGTAAATTATTTCAATTTTCAATGTGTATGGCTTTTATAAAGCTGCAGACTTTAATTTCTGCCAATATCCACCCAGGCACATTTGAGGTATCAAATAGACACATCATAGCTATGCAGTACATCTTCATTTCCCCTCATGAAGTGAAAAATCATACTGCTCTTTACTGCTGGAGTTTCCTTATGTTTTCTTGTGTATTTTTTTTTCCTGACTTGCATGCGTGCACATCAGAACACAATAGTTTGTGAAAAAGTGTATATGTAAAAGGATGTGGTGTTAACTTTAAGAGTGCAGGATGACCTGTTTAACAATTAAAATACAACCTTTGGGGGTTGGGCTTGTTGTCTGATATGTCGGTATTCTATACCCAAGACTGGAGACTCCCGTGAGGTTTAGTGAAAACAAGATCTCTTCTGATTATCTTGAGGTCTGCAGTGAGCCTCATGTTTGGGTCAGGTGTTTGTACGAGTGACGAGGAAATAGAGCAGGCCTGTAGACACATGTTTGAGTTGCAGAGTTCTAACCACATGTCTGATGGTCAAAGGTGACTGATGAGGAGAGTCATGATTAGACTTCCTCATCAGAGAAATTCTCAGTGTTTCGGGAAACAAATGCAATACAAATATGGAACTTGTTATTTCTAATGGTCTTGGCAGTAACAGAAATTCAGAAAAGACCGTCACTAAATAATGGGAAGGGTATTTGTTCCTGTGTATATTATGGTCCTGTTAAATGAGTTTGTTATGCACACAACTGAGCACCGACACACGGATTCAGGAAGTGTGTGTGTGTGTGTTTGTATTCCTATCTTTATGGGGACATTGATATGTTTACACAGTCACACTATGGGGATTTCTGACACTATGGGGACCAAAATTCAGGTCCCCAGCAGGTTTACATATAAATGTAGGTCCCCACTAGTAAAATAGAAATGATATGGCCCAAACGAACTCAAACATGAGTTTGTTTGCTCAGGAAGATCCCCTAAAGCATGGGGGGGAAACAGGTGTAAAGTGAAACATGTATTTTTTAAAGGTTTTAAGATGTGTTTACATTTTTTAATGTGTTTATTTTGAGGTATTTTTTTTAATTGATCTCTTTTAATATTTTTTCTATTTTAAAAAAAAAAATCTATTATTCTTATTATTTATTTCTTTAATTAGGATTTTGTAATTATTCATTACTTCTGATTTCTTTTTTAATTTAGTTTTGTAAGCTTTATTATTATTTCTTTTTTATTTAGTTTTAGTTGATAATATACATTTATAATTTAATTGATTACAAACGTGGTACTCATGAGACATGTAAACGAGTGTGCGTGCGTGCGTGCGTGCGTGCGTGCGTGCGTGCATGCAATGTGTAACCAGCAGGAAGCTCTTATCTGCTGACCTACATTATGCACTCTTCCCTCTCAGCCGGGGAGTGAAAAACAGGGCAGTTTTGCAAGACGGAGGAGTAGTGAAGGAGTCTTAAAAGTACAGTACAGCCACCTGTGGCTGTGGAAAAGAGGCAAAAATACAGAAGTGCCAGACAAAGGGCCTTGTCAGCACACAGCTATTATCATGTGCCAGATATCATGTAACAGATGGAAAAATACTAAGCAACTCTGACGGCAAAGTGTCAAATTCGTGTCATAACCTGTAGGGTTGCTGCAGGCAACACATATTGACTCAGTGAGTGTCATGATGGCTACAGTGCAGAAATAACACAAGAAAAAACAATAGAATAAATATAATATAAAAGAGCAAACACTACAGATGAGCATTTACTGGACAGTGGTAGTTTCTGGGGTCCCCGGTGGTTATAAGTCACGTGTTCTAGTCTTACCTCCCAGCAGGTGAGGGGACAGGTGAGCCGGTAAAGACCCGATGAGCAGCCTGTGACCATCTGGGGGTGTTTGGCCCTCATCTTCACCATCTGTGCCATCCAGACTCTGATTGAGAACGTGTGACCCTGACCTGCCGGTGGGTATACCGAGCCCCGAGCTGGCCGGTCCTCCAGCCGTGTACCGGATCCGGGGTCCGTCGGGGCCATTTGTGTATCTAAACCCGGTGATTCTCTGTCCTCCACCGGTGTTTCCAGAAGGCAGATCGGAGCTGGAATAAGCCCGAGTTCTGCCATCAAATACGGGGTTGCTTTGTTTGGCCCCCATGCTGTCTCAGTGGATCCAACTCAAGATTTGGATGTTTTTAATCACGACACATGGTTCTGAGAGTCACAAAGCGTTTACATCAACAAAGACAACGCAACAGATGAACACTATTAAAGCAGAAGTGATCCAACATATTAAAGTTTAACGGTGCGTCCTGTGCGTAAAGTGCGCACTCACTGTCGTCTAACTTAATTTCCAAATGCTCGTGTTTTGTTTTGTTTTTTTCTAAACTCAACCCTCCCCTCTTTGCAACTACAGACACAGATATGGTTGGATAAATGTCCACTCTACAAAGTCTTCAGTTCCTTCATTTGCTGCACATAAAGCTCTGCTGTTGACCCCGAGCCCGTCTGGTTCAAGTTTGTTTTTGTGCTCAACTGTGTCTGTCTGGAAAGAAAAATAAAAGCAGGGATTGCCCTCCTCCCTTTGAGAAACAACTCCATCAAAACACCCCAAGTTTACCAGAAGCGGATTATTACCTTTCAAAGTAAAGGTTATCAACGGGACAATGTTACATGGTAGTCTGAAGAATCAGGAAAACAGACAACCGACTTTTTACATGGGTTTCTCTTATTTAGAATAGAATAGAATAGAATAGAATAGAATAGAATAGAATAGAATAGAATAGAATAGAATAGAATAGAATGTCTTTATTGTCATTATACAAAAGTACAATGAAATTGAAACATGCCATCGTCATCAGGTGTCATTCTAAAAAAAAGTATATATATATATATATATATATATATATATATATATATATATATATATATATGTGTGTGTGTGTGTGTGTGTGTGTGTGTGTGTGTGTGTGTGTGTGTGTGTGTGTGTGTGTGTGTGTGTGTGTGTGTGTGTGTGTGTGTGTGTATACACCCACAGAGTAACACGATAAAAAAATATATAAAAAAGTAAAAGATTGAAAGTTATAAATAGAATACATAGAAATAAAATAGGAATAAAAACAGACTAACATACAGTATTCACACAATGGTCCTTCAGAAGTTCACTGGCACTATTTACATAAAATATTGCACTTAAGTATATTGCACATATTTGTATTGCACATATGCATTTGTTTAGTGCCTTAATGGGTTTTTTCATAAAAGTTGTTGGTGAATCTGTTTTTGTTTTCAATGCTCTAGCGTCTACCAGAGGGTGACAGTTGAAAAAGAGCATGTGCTAAGATTTAATTTAGGAATATAGCCCCATTATTTAGTACTTTAGATGCTCAGTTATTATTGCAACAACTATTCTAAACATATTTTTATCTTTAAAAATTAATGGAAAGAAATACTTCTATGAAAAAAGAGAGTTTGTTTGAGGTGGTCTTTGGAAAAAGGTATATATAATATAACCTTCATCAGGAAGTCTTAAAGTCAAAACACATATAAGTGTTTTTTGGGTTTATGTGTGGCTATGCCATTATAATAAAGGCATTTTAATATTTAAAGAGAGTGCCTTGGAGTTTCCTTACAGTCTGTGTTTCTATATTATTTATCTTGTTGAAATAAACATGTATTTATCAACAACAACTCATAATCAATTCACTTTATTATATTCATTGTCATGACTTGTAGCCCCACATGTAGCTTATACTTGTTTTTATCTTTTTAAATATTAACTGTTACTAGTCTGACTTAAAAGTGGTGGTAAATTTGTTCCCCTGTAGTTTTCTTTAAACCATCCATCCATGTTATATGTTATATGACACCCCTCATAAAAAAGTGTGTCTATTATCAGGACTAACATTTGTGTGCAGTAACTGAAAAAGATTAATTTCTTAAGACACAAAGTAAACCAGACTACATGTCAGTCTCTTTTTCACCTTCATTAATAATAATCTGAAACAACAAAAAAGCAACAAGTGTTTTCATAACTAGTGCATAAACCAGAAACCACAACAGTTCACACACATAAAATTAAGACAACATGGAATAATAGTTATTAAGTTGAAGGTAAAAAATAATATTCACCTAATAACGTGTTAAAGCAAGAAGACAGAAAGGCCTTTATGTAAATAATGAATATATGAAATGGAAATATATAGAGAGTAAGCACAGTAAAACACAAAAATGGCACCAAGAATAAACACTATGTTTAATTCTTATTATTAATAGTATCATTAGTATTTTTGTTTGTATTATTAGCAGTCTGAAATAGTTATTTTATGCAGCGATCAGGTTTCCATTAAAATTATGTACGTGTTTACTTATTTATTCAGGTCTAGTTTAATGTCATTTTAATTTATCAAAATTGTTAATCAGATTTAGGGTTAAACCTTTAATTATTTTTACCTGTTTTATGACATCAAAAATATAAACACTTTGGAGACAACATGCTGTATCCAATCCTACATGTTCTAGAATCTAGATGTTTCCCTCTGTGAACACACCTGACAGTCATTATCAGTCTTCTGCAGAGTTTGATGACGGGCTGATTATTTGAATCAGGTGTGTTGGAAGAGAAAACATCTAAAACATGCAGCACAGAGTCCCTCAAAGATCAGGATTTGACACCCGTGCTGTATTATAACCTGTCTCTAAACTTTTATTTTCTTGACATCTCAGTTAGTTTCCTGTCACAGTGTTCCGCCCTGTCTCGTGCTTGACGCCCCCCCCCCCGCCCCTCTCTTTAAGTGGGCGTGTCAGATGGCGCGTGACGTCAAGCCCAGTAACACCAGCGGGCTGTTGTTGGCCCAACAGTAAGTTACCAGTCCACTGTGATGTGAAAAGCCTTCCATGTTTGGCGCTTTGTCTTCCATTAACTTCAGACGAATAATAATAATAATTAAAAAAATAATAAAATAATTATAAAAATAATAATAATAATAATAATAATAATAATAATAATAATAATAATAATAATAATAATAATAATAATAATAATAATAATAATAATAAAGAGCACATCCAGTGAAACACTCTTTTGACATGGTTTATTGAACAATCTCACACACATCTGAGGACAAACAGAAGATACACTGCAGGAAGAAACACTCTGATAGGCAATAAAAACACAAAAAACTTTTACAAGCCAAAGTAAATCAGGCTATAACACAAATCTCTGAAACAGTCTTGCATGTTTTTTTGGCTGCGGGGTTGAAGGCAATGGGAGGGTGGGAGGTGTGTGTGTGGGTGGGGGGTGTGGGGGTGTGGGGGTGTGGGGGGGGACTGAAGCATTGCAGTGAACTGGATGTGACATACAACAACATACTGTGATATTAGAAAGAACAGGGTACAGGCAGAGGTGCGCTAATGTTTTATCTCCCCTTTGATACCGTTCAGGGATATATGGGTGTGCACCTATTAAATTGATGTCTCAGAGAATTCTAGAAACAAGCAGATAAACTTAAAACGACAAGGGCAGGGAAAGGGGGATTCTATTCTGACTTAAGGAAGTTATCCCAACGGATTGTGCTGAGAAAAAATAGGGCAAAGTGTGAACCACCAACCAGGAAGACTACAGGACAATAGAACTGAGGTGTCATGTGACAATGAGACACCCAAACCGGGAAGGGTTTCAGCTGCAGCATGGGCCTTTGTTGTGACGGTCATATGATAGTAACACTTGCTGAAAAAGTGACTACAAATCTCTAACGTGCACTGCCTTTGGAAACACTGAGACACGGCACGACCTTAAGAAATTATCCATGCTACTGTAAAGCTGCACACTTTGATTTTCCACATGAGGTGCTAATGTGTAAAAATGATTCATTTAGCTGTTGGAGCACTTAAACCAGGAGTGTTTGAGGCCTCTAACAGCCACCTGGATCTACGTCATAGCTATACATCCTCAGTTCCTTCAAATTTTTTTTTTTACTTGTAAGTGGAAAGTTATGTCATTCTTTGTAAGTAGATTTTCCTCACCTCTCTTGCTTATGTATGTGTGTCACTCCAGTTGCCTCAGAAAGCCACAAACAGTCAGATTTTACCCTTTATCTTACTCGGGTGTATCCTCTGTGTCAACAGAAAACCAGAGAAGTAGGTTATCTCTCACATTCATCTCTTAAGCCACAGGGGAAATGTGTATTGCGGTACCATCTGACTGTATTTCTGCATAACAAAGCCAGCTGAGACTGATGTAATATTGCTGTGCTGTGTAACTTTAACTAACCAGATGGTGAATGATTATGATAGTTGCATTGGACAAGGTTGCTGCTCACGTAGCCCACTTGTGTATGTGCGTGTGTGTGTGTGTGTGTGTGTGTGTGTGTGTGTATGATTGTGTGTGGAAGGGGATCAATGTAGTGCAACAAAAGTGCACTCATTGAGAAGCAAAGCCACTGAGACATTCAAGAACATGTTGGTGCATTTTTAGCAAGTTGACCATATCTGTATGTGTGTGATCGTATGTATATGTATGTGTGTGTGTGTGTGTGTGTGTGTCTATGTATATTTAACGAGGAGTGTGGAGAGGGTTTAAGTGTTTGGGCTGATGAGTTGAGGTCCTGGGGCTCCTCGCTGGGCTCCTCACTGCTGACTGACCCCCATCTGCTGGTGGTCGGGCCCCGGTTCCCCCTCCATGTCAGCGTGGAAATGTTCAAAACTGTCATCTTCTATGTCAGGAAGACCCAGCAGCTAAAAGAGAGGGGAAAAGATGGGGAGAATGTAACGCTCAAGTTGAATAAGAGGAAGACCTCAGCTACAAAATGATATCTGTATGTGATTTATGGATGTAATACCACTGATGACCACTGATAGAATAAGATAGAATAGAATAGAATAGAACAGAATAGAATATCTTTATTGTCCTTGTCTAGTATAGAACAACAAAATGAAAAATGGAGTCCTGAAAGTAGATTTTTAAGAATAAATAATATAAAGCAACACACACCACACCATCTACGACCAACAAATACATATAAAAATACTCAGAAAATCATCCAATAAGACCAATAAAAAAATTTAAATAAAAAAATAACATTATTTGTGTAGTGAATTCAGCACACAAAAGGCATTTGCATAAAAACTGTTCCTGAGTCTGTTGTTGTTTTTAGTGCTGTGTCACACCTGTCTAATGGCAGCAGTTCAAACAGGTGATTTCTGATTATTTTGTGTCTTCCTAAGGTAATGGGATCTGTACAGTTCACTGAGGAGAGACAGAGAACAACTGATGATGTTCTGGGCTGTGGTGAAGACCCTCTGGAAGTCTTGTTGTCTACTCAGGTTGGCTCCACAAAGGTATGAACGCACTGATTAAAAGACTTTACACAAAGTGAGATGGAAGGACGTTGTATTAAATCGACTCTTGACATCAATATCTGGAGAACTCAACAATCACTTCTTCAAGAAAATAGAAGGAACACTGATAGAAAAATATAATAAAATTTTTCATTACACTTGAAATTACAGCTAAATATGTGTCCAGGGTTCAACCTTTTTGGAGAGAATGTAGAGATGTCAATGTAAATCATGCACGTCATTTGGGTTTGTCTTAAACTTACATTATTTTAGGATCATATATATTTATCAGTTGTTACGATACTGGGTTATGCAATCCCCAAAAGATGTTTAGTGATGTATTTCGGATGTATTTTTGGTGATAAGATAATGTTTCAAATACTATTAGCAGCCTGTAAAAAGACTATTATCAAAAATGGTACAGATCAGAACCTCCTAGATATTATGCTATGACTTAATCAGTACTGGATATATTATAATAATATTACACGTACTGACACATATATACATATAAGAAAATTATCAATATTGCAAAAGGTCAAGGTTGCATTTAATTCAAAAACAGGTTGTCATAGAAACTTGAGATTGGCACAAAATAGGGGTGAGATTAGGCATTCTCTGAATACATGTTGGTTAATCTTTTTGATTTGTCTGTTTGTTTGTTTGTTTGTTTATCAGTAACTTTACACTGAAACTATTGGACCACTTTCCATGACATTTTAAGTAAAGGTGTGAGGTGGTCCAGAATGGATTGCATAACATTTTAGTGAATGTTGTTCAAGGTCACCAAAAATATGTTTTGCAATGATAAGAGATACAGTAGGGCAAATCAGGTAAACCGTTTGTGAAGAGTGGATTGTGTTGTGCTTGGAACCATGTAGTGTGGAAATTCAGAAAAATTAATCTTCTGCTAAAAAAGTTAAATATTACTTTTTCTATACCACAAAAACAAAACAACCAGTGTGTAAAGACCTTTACACTGAACTTCTCTCAATAAAAGTCAGTATTTTCACTCAACTACAGACGTTAAACCACTGATTCAGCCTTTTGAAAGTATTTAACTACACATTTTGGAATGTACATGCTGTTCAGTTAACCTTTTTGTTATCACATTCATAGACAGTCATCAGTATTTTACTTTGGTTAGTTTAGGATTAGCAAACATCAATAAAAATCATTTTAGGACAATGGAACTTCCAACACATACATCATATGACACATATTGAATATTTAAGATCAACACACAGTTTCTCTTTCATTGCATCTAATCCATTGCTATTTTACCCCTCTAGCCACAGCAAAAACTTTAAACTAAATTGAGGTATTGAATATTATTGTGGATAATGCTACAGATAATAATAATAATAATAATAATAATAATAATAATAATATTAAAGCACATTCACTTTAAAAGCAGCCCACTAGCCAATAGAAGCCATCATAAGGGTTATGCTGTATTCATTCACGATTATGTGTGAAATTCATTTATTTAATCCACTATTTATGCAGTTGCACTTTGGTTCACATAAAGGGTGTGAAATCTTCTCTTGTGCAAATCATTGATAACCAGGTCTGTGAAACAAACAGAGTCAACTGGTTTTACTATTTATAGGTGTGTGTTTATGTAACATTTTTGCTTCTTTTTTTTTTTTTTTTTTTTTTACAAACTACTGGTGACATTTCTTTCATATTCCAAATGTCACTTGAATGATTTATTTACAGTAAAATGCAGAAAATGCAGTGTATGGCTTGAGTATGTGATTTTCAATATACACTATTAATTGTAAGTTTTTAACCTCCTGAGACCCAGGTGATTTCTGATTTTTAATGAATAAATTGTATAGACTGAAAAGAGTATCACAATGACACATTTTAAATTATTTAAAACTTTTTTTTAAAGATAAACATGGAACTCTTGTCCATACATGTGTTCAAAGAAACCATTGCTGGGTCTTAGTAGACTAACTAGTAAAGAGTTGGGTAGTCAATTAAATGGATTCTAGAACCATTTATTATAATATTATCTTCTACATTTTGCATTTTCACTGTAAATTATGATTTGCCCTATATTTAATTGGGATGTTCAGGAAAACTCTGTGAATTCAAGTTATTCCATCAAAACTTTGCATCAAAAATTGAAGAAAAACTTTGAAGAAAAACCTTTCCACCAAATATGTTAGTAAATGACCATAAAATAAGTGTATCTACTCATTATCAATAATCAAACTGCATGGATTTTACTGGTGAATCGCTGTTGTAGAAGGTGATGTTGTTTCCATAGTAACTAACTCTGAACATCCAAATGGGTCATCTCTGATGACCATGAAAAGACAACACACTGCATTTTGCACCAATTATTTATAAGTATTGATAGGATTAATGGATCTGCAGATATTTAACATTTTAGATCAGTAGATGGTTTTGTTTGTCAGTGAATATTTGGTCTTTATGGATTAAAACAACCTTAATTATATCATAATTAAATGTGATTTTTATTTAAGTATGGGTGAATGTTGCTTTGAATAATGATGGTTTCATTATAAAGAAAACCACTGCTGTTTATTTATATTATTAAGTTTCTTTCTATTTAATGTCTGCATTATGATAAATGGGATATTCCAGGGTTGTATATCATCTCTAATAAATCATTAGTTTTATGTGTTTGTTCTTAAAAGCAACATTAAAATACTATATTTGTGGGACTGTTTTGTCCTTAACAGAGAAAACACATATGGTTATAGTAAATGTAAACACAGCAAACAGAGGTAAATGTGTTATGGTTGATGACAAAATTAAAAAAAAAACAAAACTGTGATTTAAACAGTGTTACTCTATTTTTTTTTCCTTACAGGCCTGAAGGACGTGAAGACCTTCTCCAGCACCTCCAGCAGAGTCTTTTTCCCACAGGAGGAAATGTAGTCCTGGGCCAACTGTAAGAAGGGAAGACAGTCCTCACTCTCACTCCACACATGCTGCGCACACACACACACACACACACACACACACACATATTCATATTAACACACATGTTCAACATTGTGAATAAAAACTTCAACAAGGATAAATTAACCCAAATAAGAAAACCTGGGTCAGGGACAATGCAACTATTAAAGCATGCAATTAATCCCAGATAATGAGACATTTTTGAAGGACATCAACAAAAACAAACAAAGCAAGATTTGGTTTAAGACTTCACAACATGATGCATAAAGGATACGATAACTTCTTAGTGATATTGAGGTTTTTATTATGAACAAAAACAAAGACTAAAATAGTGTATTTTGGAAAATAAAACTCAAAAAATAACTTTTACTCTACTTTGGTTTTGCAAAAAAATAGGATGTTTTGTCAATCGTATTACTACTTAATGTCCTATTCATCATTACAGGCCTAAAACTATTTTTGTGGTAGCTTTCAAATAATTTTTAACTCCACATGATCTTCTATATTTAGCTTTTTTCCCTAGTAAAACCAATAAATTTTTCGGTAAAACAAATACTTTTTTAAAAATTTACTGACCATGTACATGTTGATGTCAATTCAAAGGTTATTTTTTTCATGAACTGAACATAAAAACAAGCATCTGCAGCCAGTGCTATTTGTCAAGGTTTTTATTCATTAAATAAAAGTCATTAGACATTCACTATGGAGTCTCTGAAAAGGACTGAACATGAATTATGTAAATGTACTGATAGGATACATGGATCAAATGTTACTAAATGTTTTAGATCTGTAGATGTTTGTATTGCTGGTGGTTGAAAGTAAAAAACAAAAAAAAATGGACTCTGGTCAATGTGGTGCCCTAGGTGAACACACCTCTTCCTTTTTTGTGGAATTAGAAATGAACATCTGTAAACATAGTGTCCTACATCTGATCGAGTATATACTGAGTGTCCATGGATAATCACTGTCAGTATTAAGTTTAATGCTTTATTTAACATATTTTCCACACTATAACGCGCACTGGATTAAAAGGTGCATTAAGTGAAGCTAAACAATCACAATAACTTTCACCCTTGTTGAGTTGTAACACGGAACAAAACACACTCTTATTCTGCTAAATAAAACTTTTAAAGAGTCCAAATTGTGAGATAAAAAGTCTAAATTATGTGACAAAAAATCCAAATTATGCAATGAAAAGTCATAATTATGCGATAAAAAGGGCAAATTATGCAATAAAATGGCCAAATTATGAAATAAAAAGGCCAAATAATGCAATAAAAAGCCAAAATTATGCAATACCAAGTCAAAATGTCAAGTAATTAACCCTTGTGCGGTCCTTCGTAAAAGGCACACTGGCTGTGTCCTACAATCGGGTCTTAAAAACCCAGATTCCAAAGTTCAGTTCCATAGACTCATCACCCCACCCCCCAAGGATATATTACTGTTTTCAGTAGTAAGCAATGGCATCCTACAGTACATATAAAAAGGTACATTTGTGAACCACCGGGTCTCTTTGACCCGAAGGACCGCACAAGGGTTAAGCACAACCAGAATTAATCCATATATAAAGCACTCTGGATTATAAGGTTCACTGTGAGAAAATTAAAGTCTTTTAAGTGCACCTTATAGTCCAGAATATATGGTAGCTTAAAATTTTATTTCTGTGGGACTTGGCGCCTCCAAAACATCTGGTGCCCGAGGCAACTGCCTACTCTGCCTATGCCTAAAACCAGCACTGCTATAAACATATATATGGAGTAACACGTACATTTTAAACATGTAACTTTAACATCAATCTTTATTGATATTTACATGTGAAATGTTAAATTAATTAAAGATAAAGTACAGGAAAGGAAAAAATATGTACACCAACCTTGTTTTCTCCAATTACTTGTTCATTTTAATGCTTGGTAAAATGAAAGATACATTTGTTTGGATAAATATAATGTTACGCCCTATGGTCTAGGGGAACCAGGACATACCATAAAAGCCCCCCCCTCCTTCGTCCAGCCTCCAAATAAATAATGCAATTAAAGTAAATCCAATTCAATAATTTTATTTCTGAATAACAAAAAGTGTCAGGGAGGGTGAGGCCAAAACAACAAACAAAATGTTAACTCTTGAACAAAAACACTCTTATCTAAATAACCAAAAGCACAATTGCTACACTTCCTAACAAAAAAAACAGGAGAAAACTGTAAAAACAAAAATGGCTTCCCTCCCCTACAAAATTGGTCTCTTACCATAAATCAATATTACAAAAAGTTACAAAAGTTACAATATCACAAATTTCAATCGACACGACTCAACACTGGCTGGATGGAGAAGGAGTGAGAGAGTGGACATCTTCAGCTTCTTCCTTTTATGAGCAGCAGCAGCCAATCACCATCAGCCACCTGGACACAGGAAATGGAGGCACACACATCCACACACACAGAACTCCACCCTGTGACCAGGAGGATACATCACATTGTACAAAACAATAAAATGACACCAAGGGTCATAACACCCCCCCACCTAAGATCGAACATTATTTCCCCTAAAATAATGTTCGATCCAAAATACAAACCTAAATACCAGCACGAGACAGCGCATCAGCCACTATATTCTCAGTGCCTTTAATGTGATGAATCTTTATATTAAAGTCCTGCATCAGAAGGGACCACCGCATAAGGCGGCTGTTGTGGTTGCGCATGCGCATCAAAAACACAAGAGGGTTGTGGTCAGTAAATACATTGACCGGCTCTGAACTTGACCCGACATACACTTCAAAATGCTGCAGCGCCCACAACAACGCCAGAGTCTCCTTTTCTATGGTACTGTAATTCATCTGGTGCTTATCGAACTTTTTAGAAAAAAAACACACAGGGTGGTCGACACCCTCCTCATCCTCTTGCACCAGGATGGCACCAGCACCATGCGCACTGGCATCAACCTCGACTTTAAATGGTTGAGTGAAATTTGGTGCAGTCAACACGGGCGCACTGCAAAGCAATGCCTTTGCAGCATCAAATGAGTCCTGACAAACTTCAGTCCACACAAAACTTTTTGAAGGACTCGTTAAAGAGGTAAGTGGAACAACAACACTAGCAAAATTTTTACAAAATCCACGGTAATAGCCACACATTCCTAGGAAACGGCGGAGTTGTCGTCGTGTCTCTGGTACAGGGAAATCCAGAATGGCTTGCACCTTGGCCGCCAGGGGACGCACTTGCCCCTGTCCCACATGTTTCCCCAGATAGGTGACCATTGCTTTACCAAATTCACACTTTGATAGATTTACTGTAAGTGAAGCATCCCTCAAGCGACTAAATACTTCCCTTAAAGTGGACATGTGCTCTGCCCAGGTGGATGAGTATACTACGATATCATCCAAGTACGCCTCACAGTTTTTAACATTAGAAAGTACAATGCTCACCAGCCTTTGGAAAGTGGCTGGAGCATTTTTCAATCCAAAAGGCATAACAGCATATTGGAGGAAGTGGTCTGGTGTGACGAAGGCAGATATTTCTGACGCGCGGGGTGTGAGAGGCACCTGCCAATAACCCTTTAACAGGTCAAGTTTAGTCACGAACTTGGCAGATCCAACACGATCGACACAGTCATCCATTCTAGGCAGAGGAAAAGAATCAGACTTGGTTATAGCATTCACTTTACGGTAATCAGTGCAAAAACGGGGAGTTTTATCTGACTTTGGCACCAGTAGAGAGGGGGAGCTCCACGGGCTACAACTAGGCACAGCAAAACCATTTTCAATGAGATACCCAACTTCCTGGGACATAACCGCTCTTTTGGTGGGATTTACACGATATGCGTGTTGTTTAATAGGCTTATGATCACCTACATCCACATCGTGCTGCAAAACCGTGGTCTGAGTGGGTTTGTCACCAAACAGTTGGGCATATTCACAAATTAAATGATACACCTCACTTCGAGCAGGCTCACTTAAATGAGACAAATAGTCCTCCAAATCCTCCAGTATTCTGGAGTTCTCCAGCCGTGCTGTTTGCACTGCTGCCGGCTGGTCACGTAAACCATCCTCTTTGGGACAGTACACAGATGGCACCGGCAAAACACAGGTTACCGGGGAGGGTGCCTGACGAACAAAATAAGGTTTCAACATATTTATGTGGCACACTCTTGACTTTTTCCGTCTATCTGGTGTTTTAATCACATAGTCAGTGTCACTTAATTTCTTCTCTACCACATAGGGACCGCAAAACTTCGCCTGAAAACCAGACCCTACCAGCGGTAATAACGCCAGAACCTTGTCACTTGGCTGAAAAGAGCGAGACACAGTTTTCTTATCAAACTGTTTTTTCATTTTGGTTTGCGCACCGGAGAGGGCACTGCGGGCTAGTTCAACCGCTGTGTGTAACCTCTCCCTGAACGAACTCACATAATCTAACACATGCACGGGACCGGGTTTATCTGCGAGCCACGTCTCCCTCAGCAGACGCAGTGGCCCCCGCACCGTGTGACCAAAAACCAACTCAGCCGGACTGAAACCCAAAGACTCCTGAGTGGTTTCACGAATGGCAAACATGAGCAGGGGCAACCCCTCATCCCACTCCTGGTTTGACTCAATACAAAACTTTTTTAACATTGATTTCAGCGTCTGGTGAAACCTCTCCAGTGCGCCTTGGCTTTCCGGGTGATAAGCACTGGAGACTTTGTGCTTCACAGACAACTCCTGCATAACCTGAGAAAACACGGTGGACATAAAATTAGATCCCTGGTCTGACTGAATGCGCTTGGGAAGTCCAAAGGTAGAAAAGAACTTTACCAAGGCTTTTACCACTGCTTTTGCCCGGAGTGTGCGCAATGGGACAGCCTCAGGGAAACGAGTGGCAGCGCACATCATTGTTAACACGTACCGGTTACCAGCTTTCGTTTTTGGTAAAGGACCAACACAGTCAACAATAATATTCTCAAACGGCTCACCCATCACCGGTATTGGCTGTAACGGAGCAGGGGGAATTACCTGGTTTGGCTTCCCTGACATCTGACAGACATGACAGGAACGACAGAAATGTGCCACATCTGCTTTTAACCCAGGCCAGAAGAAGTAACGAAGTAATCTGTCATAAGTTTTTCGTACACCTAAGTGCCCGGACAGATTGTGATCATGGGCCAGTTTCAGGACCTGATAACGAAATTTAGTAGGCACAACTACCTGGCGCACCACATCACATTCCATCCCAGACATAGGACACCATCTCCGCAACAAAACACCTTTATCAAACAGATAAGACACAGTTTGGGATTCACATTTATCACCTTGAGCAGCGGACACACACTTTCTTAACGAACCATCGGCCTGCTGGGCTTCAATTAGCTGCTCCCGGTTCACAGACAGACACAAATCATCATCAGGTAAAATCACCGAAACAGACACATTCTTAGATTCAGGACTGGGGCTGCCCGAGTTGTCCGGCGCGCACAAAAAAGAATCCGACAGGTCTGTTACTTCACCCAATTTACGAGCGCGAGCGCGCGTAACGACGCAAGCAGGAAAAACAGAAGGTGAGTCGGGTGGAGAGAACACACAAACCTCAGCAGTGGGGATTTCTGTTACTTCGGGAACAGTGGGAAACACTTTATTCCCGGCCAAATCATTCCCGAGAATAATATCCACTCCTGTGACTGGCAGCTGATCGCGCACTCCAATACGCACCGCACCAGTCACCAGCGGACACGAAAGTTGCACAGAGTGAACCGGCACACGAAGCACACTCAATCCAATTCCCCACACAAGTAAATCTGACCCACAATAGGATACATCAGAAAATGGCAAAACGCCACGGCGAGCTATCGAATATTTAGCACACGTATCACGCAGGATAACTACTGGCACTTTTCCCACCCCACCCTCGGATAGCGACACAAACCCATGGGACACGAATGGTTTGAAATCATCATCAATATCTTTTGGCACCGCTGACAGCTGATTGTCGAGCTCTTTCTTAGAGGGACCATGTTGAATCAGGACAACGGGGGACGGTTCTTTGTTTTTACTCTGTTCTTTCTTTCTCAGAGTCGGACAGGCCGAAATTAAATGTCCGGATTCAAAACAGTAAAAACAACTACGGTTCTCACCCACAGCGGATGTGTTACGCCGAGACGTTGGTGGTGATCGAGGCTTTTTATTTTCAGCCGTGAACGCATCACGACGCACCGGAGACACAAAAACACTTTTATGAGTTAACGCAAACTCCTCTGCCAACACAGCGGCCTCCGCGAGTGACACAACTTTTTGTTCATTTAAATAAACAACAATACGCTCCGGAAGACACTTTTTAAATTCTTCCAGGAGCACAAGCTCCCGCAGCTGCGCAAAATTTGTCGTTTTACTGGCGTGACACCATTTATCAAACAGGGCTCCTTTCTCTCGCGCAAACTCAACGTAGGTCTGGTTGACATTTTTTTCACACTTCCTGAACTTTTGTCTATAAGCTTCAGGCACCAACTCATAGGCACGTAAAACAGTGGTTTTCACAACATCATAGTCAAGGCTCTGTTCTACTGACAGTGCAGCACACACTTCTTGGGCTTTCCCAGTCAGTTTACACTGTAACATTAAAGACCACACATCTTTTGGCCAATTTAATGTAGTTGCAATTCTTTCAAAAGCATTGAAATATGAATCTACTTCAGCCTCTCTGAATGGTGGAACAAGTGTGATGTGCCGGCTTACATCAAAACCACCATGATGAGGATGTGGGGTTTCTAACAGATTCTGTGACTGGGGTGATACCTTAGGCTGGTGCTCCAGCTCTAAGATTTTCAATCTGAGGTGCATGGCTTCCACTTCCAACTCCCGATGCCTTACCTCCATCTCTTTTATGCGGAACGTCAGCCGAAGCTCCTCAGCAGACATCCCAGACATGTTGGATGGGTTAGTGAGACCAGTTGGGTGGGTAACAGCCACTGAAGGCTCAGAAAACATCTCTGATGTTCCTTCCTCAGCCCCTGTAACCCCAATCAAAGATTGCTCCTGCAGAGCATTAACAATGAGCTGTCGTAGCTCCACCTTTTTGGTAGCCGGTGGTACTTCCACACCAAGCCAAGCAGCAATCAACATCAAATCCACCACTCGACAGGCCTCTACCTGATCTAAGGTGGGATGAGCCTTGAAGTCATCTAATTTAAATTCCATTGTGCCAAAACAAAAACAAAAACTGCCAACCAGAATTACACTGAGCACAAAATACAAAAGCGTCAAACGCACAAAACTCACTCGACAAATGAGGGAATCAAATCCTGGACGAGCCCCCAATTTATGTTACGCCCTATGGTCTAGGGGAACCAGGACATACCATAAAAGCCCCCCCCTCCTTCGTCCAGCCTCCAAATAAATAATGCAATTAAAGTAAATCCAATTCAATAATTTTATTTCTGAATAACAAAAAGTGTCAGGGAGGGTGAGGCCAAAACAACAAACAAAATGTTAACTCTTGAACAAAAACACTCTTATCTAAATAACCAAAAGCACAATTGCTACACTTCCTAACAAAAAAAACAGGAGAAAACTGTAAAAACAAAAATGGCTTCCCTCCCCTACAAAATTGGTCTCTTACCATAAATCAATATTACAAAAAGTTACAAAAGTTACAATATCACAAATTTCAATCGACACGACTCAACACTGGCTGGATGGAGAAGGAGTGAGAGAGTGGACATCTTCAGCTTCTTCCTTTTATGAGCAGCAGCAGCCAATCACCATCAGCCACCTGGACACAGGAAATGGAGGCACACACATCCACACACACAGAACTCCACCCTGTGACCAGGAGGATACATCACATTGTACAAAACAATAAAATGACACCAAGGGTCATAACAATAATGATAACAAAAATATCTCATAAGAGTTTTGTTTTTTGTTTTTTTCCCATGTTCCATATTTTCTTTGTAATAACCAAAATCACTTCAGTTCTTATATCAATATTTATGTCATTGTACTGATGAAAACAGTGCTTTTATACATTTCATGTTTTCTTTTTTGTCTGTTTAAGTCACACGAGTTAATACTTGATTGCATCACCATTGTTTTGATGTCTTTTGATGATCAACTCATTTTTTTTCCCACAACTGTAGAGTTTAGAGACATTGTTCATCTGTTTTTGTCTTCATTGATCAGGATCAGAATCATCTTAATGTGCCGAACACAAATACATACAACAAATTCTTAGTTGGTAGTTGTTGTTCCTCTAGTACAGGGGTCTCAAACACGCGGCCCGGGGTCCAAATGTGGCCCGCTGACAGTTCCAATGAGGCCCGAGGGATGAAGAGCATAATAATCTATAAATTGCTCCATGTTTTCTTATCAGTTTTTTCTTTGCATATAAATGATGACAACTTCCATTTTGTCTCATTGTTTCACTGCAGAAAAATATTAAATTATGAAAATATTTACATTTCTAAAGTATAGTATCCTGTAACAGTAAAATGTAAATAAAAAATGTACACAATTTGAACCATTTTCTGCTTCTGTTACTAAAAGTTTAGTGTCTAGAACTGATCCATAATAAAACACATGGACTAATGATAAGTTGAGACAGAATATTGTTAAAATTGCCCTCATTGTCCTTATGAAATTTAATGGTTTTTTTTTTCCATTTGGATAATTTCTAAAAATATTTTCTTAATTTAATGGGTTTTTTTTTTTGCACTAAAACAATGACAAAAATGTGGATTTGTCATTATTTATAGGTTATTATGTTTTCTTTTTCTAGTACCTTACACATATAAGGAGAGTAAAATAAGAACAAAGAAACTATACATAAAGACACAACTTGGGAGAGTGATTTAGAAATGATTATTAGCAGTAGTGTTGTTAAAGTACTGACAGGAGTTTCGAATCAGCCTCGAGGTCATATTTTTGGATTATGTAATAGGTGGAACTGTTAGGTCTCTATCCAAGTGTGAAAAATGACCTAAGACCTGCTGTAAATCAACAGCAGATCATCTTTCTTCTGCGGGGGTTTAGCAGTTGAGGTGAGAGTTGTGGTTGCTCAGCATTGAAACCTGTGTGTTAGAAAGAGACACACCCTCATGAGAGAGTTTTAGAAGTCACATGAGAGTCTTATGAAAGCTGCCAAACAGCCAGAGGTAAAAAAAAAAAAAAAAAAAAAAAAAAAAAAAGTGTATCACAGTGCTATATGGTGAAGTGTGCAGGGATAGTTGCTACAGTGAGACAGTGATGGATAATCTCTAACACAAAGGCGTGTTAGCTTAATTCTGTTCCTTTCAGCAGATGTAAAAAAGCCACTGAGACCAGCAGTGAAAACACCTTTGAGGACATACATACAGCAGCATACATAGCAACCCTGATTTCTTTTCTGCTGCTAAACACTGAAACACATGACTTAGCCTTCTGAAAATTACTGAGACATACCCTGGGGAGAAATTACAGGGTTGGACACAATGATGAACATGGCATGTTATTAGTGTGGTGGAAATGATCTCACTGCGCCCTCTAGTGAAAAGACACACTGACTGACACTGTGGGTGTATTTGTCTTCTGTAAAAAAAAAAAAAAAAAAAAAAACACAAAAAAACCCAGCAGTAATAGAGAAAAGGCAACACAAACGGAGACAAACACTGTGAAAGAAACAAGGGAGTGATGATGGAGGAGACTGCATGTGAGGCGCCCTGCTGATGACAGTATTGATCGAGAGAAAGTAACAAGATCTCAGCAGCCTTAAAGAGAGATGGGGAGTTATTCTAGCGGGTCTGAGAGACCGAGAGGAGTGTATGTGTGCGTACTGGCTGCAGAGGCTGACATGCATTAGACTGGAAGGCAGGAGAAAAAACTGTAAGATTGAGTGCGACATAAAGTGAAATCAAAGAAAATGGTGCAATGTGTGCAGCCGGGCACACACCCATAGTAGTACAGTCTATGCTAATGCACACTCAGCTACTGTATGTTATGAATAAAAATGTGGAAAAATGGTTATAGTCAATCACAATAGAGTTATATATTTTTTTCCAAGTCTGCCTTACTTGCTGCAAATTTCCTATAAGATCTACATTTAAAACAAAGCACAAAAGTGTGTCTTGTCTTTGGTTGGCTCTTGATAAGGGCCACACTGTGAGGAGTCACATGGTGTGTGTTTTCTGCCAAATTCTGAGTAATGATTAAACAGAAAAGTGAAGATATGTGTAATTTGGTCTGTTTTAGAGATGATGATTAAAGTAGAGGGCTTTGTTTTGTGCTGCGGTATAAATATAATAAAAGAAAGTACCTAACAAATTGAATGTTTGATTGAACAATATACTTATACATTCTTTGAGTTACAAATCAGAGAAGCTATAAACTGTCTTTTTGTGCTTTTAAAGAAAAAATAGTTCAATACCTGCAGGTTTTTGACTAACTTCCATTCACTATCATCTTTGTGTAATAATTCTCAATATAACTTGATAATGAACAACTATCATTTTTGACAGACAAAACAACCACAATGTTATTTTTTTTCCACACCCTTCGAGGTTACAGATCTTAGAGCTTGTGTAAATAAACACAGAACTTTAGGATTTAATATTCATTCATTCACACAATTATATGCAATAATTATGGCAAAAAAAAGTTAAGGCAATACAATACATTAGTCTAATTACAACTTCCGTTAAAGGGCCTTTTTTTGTGAAATATATTTTACAAGTAACTCCTCTCACTCTATGTCGTTCTCATCAGTGGCCATGGAAAGCCCCAGATGATTCAGCCTTGCATTCTTGGCTGTCTGTCTGCGGGACAGGGCTGAAACTACATAACACAGCAGGGCACGGTCAGTGTGACATAATGTGTTATTGAATAAACAGAGTCCTGGCTCCTGGGTCATCTGCATTTACTCCCGCCCCGTTAGCCCCCGTGACTGGGCAGGGGGAGGGAGCAGGGTGGTCTGGGCTCTTTAATAATACCACTGCTGACTGCATCACACTGCTATAGGCTAAAGGCCTGTGTCAGTGTCAGGACAGTGTGTCGACAATATGAGAAAAAGGTGGAACTGTTTCCCTCATATCAAAAATAAGAACAAAAAGTCTAAATGTATGTTCAGAATGTCAACCTATCACTTACAATACTATAATAATATGTATTAAATCTGATCTACTTTCTCCACACCACACCAATGTCACCTTTAAGCACAGAATACTGGAGTCAAACAGAACATACTGTACCTGCGACTAATATTACCATTTTACAGCATTTTTTAAAAATCACTCTTCATATATATTGCAGGCTGTTTGAAATTGCAGTGTATTTTTCTGATGTGTGTACAAGTACATACACTGTATGGACCAAAGTACCAGGAGTCCTAACACCTACAGCCTATAGTACTTCCCTATAAAGATGCTCAAGTACATTGTTATGAATTAATTTGAACTAATAATGATTGATATTATCACTATGAATGTCATATCAATATTTATTTAAAATTTAAACGTTCATTGTTCTTCCTGAATGAAATTTTAAGAAACCAAAATGATTTTTTTTTTTTTTTTTTAGAGTTCATAACATGACAAATATCTTAGAAATATACAGTAGATTATTTAAAACAATTTGAATAATAAAATCATGTAATCCCTGAGCTATTTGTGAGTGCAGATGTTAATGTAAACTAAATTAACACTACAGATGAAATAAAATGTTAATTATCATATTTATTTCAATGTTAAATTCTATGAAGCCTTTTGTCATTAGCTTTTTTCTGCTAAGTTCACTGTGTCCATACTTTTTTGTCCTCATAGCGTATGTCTATAAAAGTCCCAGGAGGGGGCTGAGACATACATAAGTAGGTGATAGAAGCAGAGGGTCCCCAGGAGACCCTGAAATGCTACATTAGAGGCTGAAGACTAAAACCCAGAAGTGTCCAAATCTGCATTTCCCTGAATGACCACATGAGGCTGAAAGTGAGCCAGTCACCGTAGACATCCATGATAAATAACATGTCCAGCTTTACACCAATGATACTGTAATATTGTGCAAAATTAGGGTCTGAGGCCATTTGCATGTGAGATTTACAAACTGTTCATTGAATAAAACATGTTTCCCCTGTCAGTTTTACTTTTAATTATGGTAACATTATTCTAAAAAGATAATTATGTCGTGAAGTGTATTAATATATATATTACAGTTACAGTTAAACACATTAGCTAGTGTTAGCATTCATTTGGTAATGGTCAGCTCAGTTGTTGATTGGATTAGCGCAATCCTGGTCCTCGAGAGCTAGTATCCTGCATGTTTTCGATGTAACCTTCTTCCATCACACCTGATTCAAATGATAAACCTCTCATCAAGCTCTGCAGAAGACTGATAATGACCGTCAGATGTGTTGGAAGACGGATACATCTAAAAACATACAGGACCCCTGGACCGTTAGCTAGTGCTAATTTCTGAGTTCATACATAACATGAAGGTGATACTTTCATTATTAACCATAATAAGCAAATACTTATTGGCCTTTAGGGGGACAGTCAGAGTTTGTGTTGTTCATGTGTTCTTTTCTTGCCAAAAATCCAAGATGAAACCAGAATAGGTGTCTAAAAGGCAACTCTCAGACTGGATGTTTCAGTTACTTTTTTTAGGTTAAATCTATACTGAAATGTTTAAAAATATTACATATACTTACAATTTTGTCATTTATGTGTAGCTAATACCAAACATTCTCTGTACACAGCAGGAATACATGAAACTGGGATTAGGCGTAGTGTCATCTTAAAGTGAAATTAACTTTTATTTGGAATTAAATAGGAATAAAAAAATGCCCATGTAAACAGGCCTACAGAGAAAAACAACCATTCGCTCTCATATTTCCATGTATAGGTGATTTAGACTTATCAATTAACCAATTAACTTCATGTCTTTGTACAGTGGGAGGAAGCCAGACTACACAGAAATATACTTAACTTTTTATTTTTATTTGCATTGTTTTATTATAAAAAACATTTTATTTGACCAATTGCTGTATTTTTTTTTGTTTTGTTTTGTTCCTTTACACAAGATTATCATTGTCCAATTTTGTGAGATTTATATCTTCACCTGAAAACATCATTGTAATGTCAGAGCGATCAGAAGATTTTTATGAAGCTTTTATGGCTGGTTTGGTAAAGTCCCACTGCCTCCATCTCAACTGGTGTCATGTTCATTTATAGACATTAACTGCATTTTAACTCATAAGAAATCAATATGACTTTTGTGACAGTTTCCAAATATCTATATATATGTTTGGTCTTTATTTAACCTCATCTAAGTGACTTTTCACATATTTATTTATTATAACATCCACTGAATTGTGCATTTTTTAAGTGAAAATCATCTGCTTTCCTATGTTTTAGCAACTGAGCATGAAGATGTGCGTAAAAGCTCAGAGTAAAAGCAAAGTTTGTTACACCAAAACTGAAAAAAAATTTAAGAAAATTAAACTTTTTTGAGTAAAATATGACAATAATTGGACACAAACCAAGTGTCTCCATCCACTGCATTGATCCAACTCCATTGGTTTTACTGGTGAATCAATGTCATAGAAAATAATGGTGTTTCCACGTTAACTATGGAGCCTCTGAACTTCAAAATAGGTCACATTTGATGACTATGAAAAGACGACGAACTGTATTTTACACCACTGATAGGATTAGTGGATCAACTGTTTAGATTAGTGGATGTTTTTGGCTGACGGTGGATGTTTGGGTCTTTATTGGTTAATGTATGCACAGTTTGTCAGACTAATATTAAACTGCTACATGTCTCTTATGGACTGATGGAAAAAGTAATGCTGCAGAAAAGGACATAAGGATTGGAAACAGTTAATACAAGGGGTGGAGTTGAATCGGTGGAGGGGGCCAAAGTAAGTCAAATATAGCTTAGGGCCCCATTGTAACTTGGATTGGCCCTATGGAGGCATGAGTCATGAGTCATGTTTCTAAATATATAAGCATTAAGGTGAGGTATTATTATCACACAGGTACAGGCCTGTAATATGAAATAATAACATAGGAAATACTCTTAAAATCTATATTTGTGGATACAATGTTATGCATCCAAGCTTATATGTAGACCTCTGTGTATAAATTACATCTATAATAAACCCAGTAGCATTTAGTTGAATGTT
This sequence comes from Siphamia tubifer, assembly GCA_020466265.1. Taxonomy (NCBI): domain Eukaryota; kingdom Metazoa; phylum Chordata; class Actinopteri; order Kurtiformes; family Apogonidae; genus Siphamia; species Siphamia tubifer. The sequence continues at coordinate 27,278,472 of CM035793.1, forward strand.
TTTATGGTGTAAAAGGCTATGATTATTACGTAGCAATGTGTTGGGAATATCATTGCAATAAAACAGAGACAATTACATGGTCATGTGACAGTTAGGAAAGATGAGAGCAGGTGACTGATACAAGTTAATAAGTAATAAGAGTGCAGTTATCAAATAGTACAAGCAAACAAATAGTACAAGAGGAATGTAAGCCAAAGAATATTTAGAAGTTTAGTGTTCTTCTTATTATGTACATATTTTGAAAAGAGAGGTAATTTCTAAAAAAAAAAAAAAAACCATTAATGATGGGCTTAATATTTTGCCATTTCTGCTTATGAATGAAGAACTTAGCTTGTAAAATATAAAAATTAACTAAAAATTCACAAGATAAATCAGTAGGGTTTTCATAGTAAAAGAAAATATCTTTAAGGGTGAAAATATAATGGCTATATATACTGTGTAAAAAAAACTAAGGTCTGTAAGAAATAGTTTAACAATATTACAATCCAAAAATAAATATATAAGTGTTTCATCATCATCATCATCATCATCATGACTATTACAAAAACAACAGTTCAAGCTGACATCAGTATATGTTGGATACATTATATGAAAAAATCTTAAAATAATTTTTCTTTAATTTTCTTAGTAATACAACATATGTGCTGTAGCAACCCATCGTCGACAGGGGTATGGGGTACACCAAACCTAAAATGACATCACCCTCTCCATTCTTGTCAAGACCCCCTCCCCACTCCTCATCCCGGGGACAACCCCACCTCCAAACCCACCCTGGAGACACACCTATAAGACGACAGACAGACACACAGAGAGACAGGCAGACACAGAGAGAGAGAGAGAGAGAGAGAGAGAGAGAGAGAGAGAGAGAGAGAGAGAGAGAGAGAGAGAGAGAGAGAGGCCCTGCAGACTTACGAAGCTGTCGGTGCCTCCAGGACACAGCACGTAGAAGGAGACGCCGGGTTCTGCGTAAAAGTCCAGCCGCCTCTCGTCGTCCTCCTCGGCGAAGATGAGGTCGAACGGGTTACCGGAGCACCACTTCTCCGCCGCCTCCACGAGATGCTTGAACTCCATCCTGTGTTATCCGGTCTACTACGGTGGCGTCCCTGGCTCCGGAACCTTGATGTCGATGCGTTGGGCCGTCACGGCTATAGGATGCTGGAGACACAAATAACAGCTGATCGGACAGCAGCAGCATCAGCAGCCTCCACTACCGCATCTCCTCTAGTGCACCGTCTGCATGGCCCAGGAATACAGACAACAACAACACTGTTGGCGCATAGAGCCTACCGGGTCTGGCGTTCATCCGTTCTCTCAAAGCCCTATTCCACTCTTCCTCCCCACGTTATGAAATCAGCCCGTCGGTCGCATACATGCATACGCAGGCGGACGCTGCTGGAAAAACGCGATGACGAACAGTGAAGCCAGGCAGCCGTCCATATGTGAGACTATAGAACACAGGAGACTCTCAACTGTGTCACTGTAGGCAACAACACTGCAATAAGCATTATTATGTGGGTGAAATCATACTTATTTAAGCAGGAAAATATAGAAAAATGTCCAAAAATATTCAAAAATAAAACCTTTTATAAGTGAGTTCTTGTGTTTTATTGGGTCATGGTAATCAGTTTAGTGGGTATGGACAGGACATTTAGGCAAAATTCAAAAGTCATAAATAACAGTCATATATACACTGTAGATTTTGCAGTGTTAATTTGGAGACAATGGGACCAAATACACTCTAGAAGAAGTTAAATAAACTCTCTAAGTGTTGATTTAACACTGCAAAATGTACTGTGTAATATATAAAAAAGGATAATTATGAGATTTAAAAAATGGAATCATGAGATAAAAAGTCAAAATTATTAGAAACAAATCTGAATAATTTGATAAAAAAAAGTCAAAATGATGAGGGAAAAAAAAGTCAAAATTATGAGATTAAAAAAAATGGAATCATGAGTTTAAAAAGTCACAATTATTAGAAACAAATCTGAGTAATTTGATAAAAAGTCAAAATGATGAGGAAAAAAAGTCCAAATTACAAAATAAAAAGTCAAAATTATGAGACAAAAAGCCAAAATGTTGAGATAGTAAATCATAATTTCTGATTTATGACTTATTTTTCATACTGTCAAATTTGAAAAAGTAATGAGTCTATTCTGAGAATGTAAAAAGTATAAAGTACAGATATTAGGGAGTAAAAGTAAAAAGTTAACCAGAAAAATAAATACTATAGTAAAGTACAAATACCTAAAAAAAATTTACTTAAGTACAGTAAAGGAAGTACTTGTGCTTAGTTACTTCCCTCTCTGCTCTCAACGTTGTCACTGTAGACAACAACACTACAACAATAATCATTATTATTATAACCTGCTGACACAATGCAGGAGCATGATGAAGGATAATGAGACAATTGCAGAAAAAAACAGTAGAATATTAAGAGCTAATTGAGTCTAGAGTTACAGTTAAAATGTGAAAAGGATGCTTCTGCAGAAAATATACTTACTACATAGAATATTATTTTAGATTATGGAAATATACCTTTATACTACAATATCTTTGACTTATTCTGAATGTGTCTTTTAATGGAAAGTAACTCAGTAAAAGTACTTCATTACTGTACTTAAGTAGATTTTTTTAGGTATCTGTATTTTTCTGGCAACTTCTTACTGTTACTTTTACTGCCTTTTTGTATAAATCTGTACTTTATACTCCTTACATTCTCAGAATAGACTCGTTACTTTTTCAAAATAAATGGACATAGTATGAAAAATAAGTCACTTCAGAGGGAAAATATGAGAGAAACTGGGACTTTCATCATAATTATGACTTTTTTTCTCAGAATTTTGACTTTTTATCTCATAATTATGCATTTCTTCATTTCAAATGTATTACTTTTTTAAATTACATGATGACTTTTTTCCTTTAATCTCAAATGTGACTCTTTTTTTTTTTTTTTTTTTTACCAATTTTTTCCAAACTTTCCTATCCATAACTGAGTAGAGTGACTTGATCAAACACATTATCAACACAGTAACTTACTTTTAAATTATTCATTTTTAATTATTTAAATAAGTATTATTTCATCCATGGCAAATATACAGTTTTACTTTTTACTTTATTACAGTTAAGAAGTTGTACTTTTTAAATTTTATTTCAGTAAAGAAATTATATCAGTACTTCTATTTTTACCAGAGTATTTTTTCACACATGTAGCTGTACTTTGACGTACAGAATGTGAGTATGTTGACCACCTCTGTCTGGGACACCTGTACATACCTGCAAATAGCAAATAAAAAAGTATCTTATCTTAAAGGGTGAGTAACTAGACTATGTGATCTAGCCTACTTAACTATGTTATTGTAATATAACATATTTTTATGGGGTTTTTTGCCCTACCTATCTTCATTCACGTTCACTGTAACACACTGTGATTTTTATCTGTCGAAACTACCACAGAAATAAAGTTTTCTTACTAAGACACCTAAATAAAGAAATAATTATAACATCATTAAAATGCGATAATTAGGCATATTTATGAAATATAAGGAAAAATACCAATTTTAAAAATATGAAAATGTCTGGAAATTAATAACAAAATGTGCATCAAATTGTTCAAGCTTTATCATTATTATTATTATTATTATTATTATTATTATTATTATTATTATTATTATTATTATTATTATTATTATTATTATTATTATTATTATTATTATTATTATTATTATTATTATTATTATTATTAGGCTACTTTTAGTGGGAGTGAGAGTAGTAGTAGAAATAGTTGTGGTACAGTATAAATAGAGTCATATCTTGTTACATTAAAATTATTTTCCTTGGGCAAGTTGTTTTCCTTTTGTGGGGACATGAAATGACATCCACACATGAACACAATGAAGACAGTGTTCAGAGCTAACCCACGCCTGCTTCCTATGGTCTTCACCACCAGAGGGCGAGTGGAACTAACTCACAGCCCCAGTCCAGACCCACGTCAAGACAGGGATAGGAACCGGAAACACCAGTGTAGTGTCAAAATAAGAGCGTTAAAGTTGTCATTCCCTAACAAAGCTGTGTTACAGACTAATCCAGGGGTCTGAAACTCTGGTCCAAGAGAGCAGCTACCCTGCATGTTTTAGATGTTATCTTCTTCCAGCACACCTCAGTAGCCATTGTAAGAAAAAACAAAACAAAAACCACTTAACAGTTGCATCAGTAATTGTTATGGAATTAACCTGATTATTGCTATAGACTGGGTAAGAGCATCTCAACAACTACAGATGTTGTTGGGATGTTCCTGGTCTGCAGCTGTTAGTTCCCACCAAAATTGACTGAAGAAGGACATCCTAATATTTGGACATTTGATCATCTGCGGTAGGTGTTAGACAAATATGTCCAATCCATCGAGGTCAATGTTTCTATTTTCAGGACTTTTGTGACCTGCTGCTAAGACACCACAGCACACTTTTTTTTTTTGGCAAATATGATTATAAATTATTTATCTTTCTTGAGTCAAAATATGGCTGCATCAAACAGACACACACATGTAGATATTCTGCTGAGACAGACAGTTTTGACTTGGAGTGAATAAACTTTTTTTTGTGCAGTTGAACTCTTATGTTGTCTTGGATAACATCACTACTCAATTAGGGAATCTGGTTAACTTGTATGCAAGCTACACATATCACATTTGCACTGGTTCATTTTGCACTGTTATGCTACTAATTTATTATTGTACCATCCCATATTGTTTATTTCCAATTTATTTTGTATATTGTATATAGCCAATTTAATTCTTACTTTAGATATATTTAACATGTCATGTCCCTGTCTGATACGACACAAGCACAGCCGTCCAATGCCTCTACTGCTGCAACAACTAAATTTCCCCATCTGGAATGAATAAAGTACATCCATCTGTCTGTCTGTCTGTCTGTCTGTCTGTTTAAATTCAATACATCACATTTGTATAGGGTGTCCAAAACCTTTTTTCCCCAACACTGTACAGGTGAGATTGTGTACAGTACTGGAAAAAAGTATTTGAATACCCTTAAAATTTTACATAATCCCAAACATTATCATGAAATATTTGAATAAAAATCTTTTTTTGTGTTTCATAATTTGTGGCTGCATCAGACAGGCATGAACAAATGTATGCTTTTTTGTTAATTGTTAGTAAGTAAATATAACAAAACTAATTTATTGACACTTTCAACATATCATGTCCTGTATTGAATTCATTATCTGCTGAAACATCCAGTTAGTTTTGACCTTGACAGGACAGTGCACATGTAGAAGGGAGCACGTGAGTTTGGAGAATAGAACAATATTAGGTAGAGTTTAATGATTAGAGGAGGATTCTTAATGTAATATATTACAAATATTTGTAATAATAATACTAATTAAATGTGTGTGTGCATGTGTGTTTATTTATGCATTACTTACATGTTTTATTACTTATTTATTATTATTATTTATTTTAGCAATCTATTGTTTCTATGTTGTACTGACTGAAAGGAGATGCTCAAATATCATTGCACATTGTTGTATGATGACAATAAATGCTATTGAGGCAAATGCATGGGGCCTCCAAAACCTGCACCACTTACAAACTGTGTTCATAAACCTTAGACCTCCAATCCCCTTATAATATTAAATGCAGACGTGCAAATACGATGTTTTTAATTGGTGTTTTACTGACTGAATTCTGTGAGGGACCCAAAAAAAGGACATAATTTATAAATAAATAAATAAATAAATAAATAAATAAATAAATAAATAAATAAATAAATAAATAAATAAATAAATAAATAAATAAATAAATAAATAAATCCTTCTTTCTTTCTTTCTTTCTTTATTATGTTTTGGAGGACGGGGGGGGGGTTGTTCCTCAGATTTCTGTGTCATTCATTACATCAACAGTCGTGTCTTTTTTTTTTCCTCCTTTTTTTAAATACAATGAACGCAGGACTTTTATTTTGAAAGTCACACCAGATGTAGTGGCTGCCTCTTCTTCAGCTGCTTCACTCTTGTCCTCCAGTTTCCCTGCTGTCGCTCACGGAGGTTGAGCTTCTGCACAGTGTGTTAAACCACCCCGTGGACAGACGCGCCTCCCTGGTCTACCCAAAGATCCGAACCCTTTAAAGCCCAGAACAGAACAATGCCAGGTGCGCATAGGAAAGGTTAGACAGGGAGGAGGACCGCTGGACACCCTGCTGTCCGGCAACCTGGGGTCACGCTTTGTTTAAGAACCTTTCTACTGTTATAACCAAAAGAAGAAGAAGAAAAAAAAAACATCTGACAAAGATGGATCCTTTGCGAAATGGGAATAATTGTGAGGAAGACATCCAATGTGCCGAGGAGGAAGAAGAAGAAGAAGAAGAAGAGGAAGAAGAAGTGGATCCTAGAATCCAGGTGAGATTTATTGAAATAGATCCAGATGTGGCCACAAGTGACTGTGACATTGAAACCCAATGGGGCTGTCATAGCACAATGACACTGAGGACTGCTGCATTTAGAGGATCACAGTAGATAGAATGCAGTACATGCAGAAAATGAAATATGTGCTGTCATCATGCACATTTCACAGCCACTAATTGCATTGCTATTTAATAGAATGAATAGCCAGTGGAATGTGTGAGCTATAAATGTAATTTGTAGCCATGCATTAAAGTGTCTTACGGTGGTTATAAACATATTTAAGAGCATTTGTCCCATTAACATGTTAACAGCACACGCTCACACAGACACACTTGCATGCTCAGTAATTTGTTGAACACAAGTCACACAGTTTTGCCTTCAAAACACTGGGTCTGTTTAGACAGAGCTTCTCCCCACTCATTCCAGTGCTTTTTTGTGCCATATTGTATGTAAACAGGGAGAGCTGGAGAAGTTAAACCAGTCCACCGATGACATTAACCGATGGGAGAGTGAGCTGGAGGTAAGGAACGGCAAAAACAAACAAACAAACACACTTTTTTATCAGTATTCATTCTCTTTTACACAGCAGTGAACATAAAAATACAAAAAGTGTCAGTAGATATAGGAATATTTTTATGAAACTTGTTACTATTTAGGATTCCTTGGTGTTGAATGTCCTTAGCAACAAGGTCAGTGTGTTGAAATACTTTGAGAAATGACTCGCAAAGATGGAAATTTTCTAACCACAGGAGTTGCCCCTAAATGAAAATGTGGAAACACTTAAACAGCGGCTGCCTCTTCTTTATCACAATGCAGTACTGTGTATACCTTCTGCACACTCCAAGATACAGAACTGTGATCTGAATTGTAAATGTAAGAATTGAAAGGCACATGTGGCACATTAAATCTCAAACCTCCGCAACATCCGCGGCTTCCTCGAAAAACAACCAAAACCTTTGTTTGTGTAACTTCTGAAGAGGAAGAAGGCAGTAAAATGCAAACAGAGAAAAAGCAGCAGAAAGATGGATGTTAGGCTGATATAGATGTGTGGCAAAAGGGTTCCTATTGAGCAAAAGCAAAACATTCCAGAGGCAGGCGATGGTTTTTCTTTTCCTCAAACTAGGCCTCTTGTGTTTCTCATTAGACCTTTGCTCATGTCTAGTCTCTACAAACCAAAAGTAAATGTAAAACAACAGAAAGAGAAGCACAAATGGATGCATGTGTTTATTAACTTCTTGATGTTGAAACAAAGAAGTTTACATTACCTCTATCTTGGAGGTTATGTGAATATTTTTGTCTGTCAGCGTGTTTATGCATAAACTTCTGCACAAATTTTCAACAAAGCTGGTAGAAACAGATACATTAAAAAAAAGGAATTTTTCACTTTCTTTAACATTGGTGATCATTTGGGACAGAGCGGTCACAGTAGGTTTTAAAAATTCAACGGGGAAGGTTTATGCCTGATTGCATGACCGTATGAAATCAGGATTTGTGTTGTGTGTGAAAGGCGGTCATTTGTTGACATTAGACAACTCCATTTGTGAGTGGTAGACAGTGTTGGTACAAAGTGACGTATTAAAACACTTGAGTGTTTAAGGACTTTTACAGAAAAAACAACAACCCCAGACTGTTATCATATATACTAGTAAGCTAGAATAATAAAGGAGTAAACTAACATGAACAAACAACTGCAAAATACAGTCCAAAGTAAACATCATATAAACACATATAAGCACATGTTAAAGCTGACATAGTGAACCTTTAAATTAAATAAAGCAACTGAAGGACGAAAATAAGTAAATGTAGGTCGTAACTTGAGAGTGGGCTGCAGACCATGGCAGAGTTCTGGAGTGGCTTCTGCATATATTGTGCAATACTGTTTTAAGTTCAGGTTAAGGTTCTTTTATTGGTACCCATAAAATTAGGTTTGCAGTCTATGAGCAGTGTGATGTAACTTCCAAACTGTAACACAATACAGCATACTTACTGTTATTTACAAGTAATTATTTCACTTATTACTGCTCACATAAGAGAAAGGAGAGCATGGGGATGGATTGTGCCCCTTATAGATCAGGGTCCTTGGGGCCCAATATCCTGAATATTTTAGATATGTCCCTCTTCCATCACACCTGGAAGCCATTACATCATTATCAGACTGGATGAAGAGCTGATCATTAATTGAATCAGATGTGATGGAAGAGGTACAGGGGTGCTCAATCCTTGTCCTCGAGAGCTACTATCCTGCATGTTTTAGATGTATCCCTCTTCTAACACACCTGACGGTCATTATCAGTCTTCTACAGAAGCTTGATGAGAGGTTTATTATTTGAATCAGGTGTGTTGGAAGAGGGATACATCTAAAATATGCTGGATACTATCTCTCGAGAACCAGGATTGGGCACCTCTGATCTAAAACATTCCGGATCATGGCCCTTGCAGACCAGGATTGTCCAACCCTGATATAGTTGGACAGCTCATGCATTTAAAAAAAAAAAAAAAAAAAAAAATATATATATATATATATATATATATATATATTTTTTTTTTTTTTTTTTTTTTTTTTTTTCCATGTTCAAACAGTGTTGACGGTAGATAAATCCACTGTTCTAACGGGTCATAGAAACATTTGTTTACTTTGTCATTAGAGATCACAGAGGTCATGTTCATGCTAAGTCACTTCTTGAATGCAGGGTTAGGGTTTGTAATGAGAGAATTTCCTGCTGCATTTTCAATTCCTTAAAGTCTCACCATCTTGCTGGTTTTTTTTTGTTGTGTTGTTGTGTGTTGTGTTTTGTTGTATTGCAACACAAGTGCTACTGAACTGAACCAAATAAAATATTACTGAAATTAACTAGTAATGCCTTAGACTACTGTGGTACAGCAATAAGTAATCTATTACTGTAATGCATTACTTTTGTAACACATTACTCCCAACACTGTCTGTGAGTCATACCATCCATCACAGTTTAACTCAATAAAACACACAAAAGAAGATAATAAAAGATTTACACCAGAATATTATGAACCAAATAATCTAAAACACCATAAAACTCATTAAATAAGATACAATAAGACAATAAAATAAAGAAAAGCTAAACATCTTGATCTTTCATGATCATTTCATAATGATTATAGACACTTGATTTATTTTTATATTACTTTATATTCCTATATTATCATTGTAGTTACCGGTTTGCCTACTTTTTTTTTTTTTTACCTGTTGTTATGTTGTAATTATAACATCTGCTGTTTATTTTTAATGTTCTCTGAGAGGCTTTTAGATCAGTAAAGTTGAGAGATTAGAAAGAAACCCATCCACAGTGTACTGTTCGTAATTGATTTTCTGTGCAAAGGCATAAACAAAAACAGAGAAGCTAGTTCATCATGAAAGTTGGGAGCTGAAGAATGTCAAAAGTGCCGTTGGCAGACTGGAGGCTGTTTTCCTGTGCAGTCTGGAGTTGATTAAGGACGATGTACAGTAGATTCAAAGGATTCGGGAAAAGCTGAAGAGCTGATGTTAAATCCGAGCTTATAAATGAAGTTCTGTGCTCTGCCAACATAAAGCTGAACTTGTAATGTACTGTGACAGATATAAGACTGTGAACAAGTCACAGATAAAGACAGTGAGGCCAAGGGTGTGTGTCCTCATTACCTGCTGACACTGTGTGTTTTATAGAAACTCAATTGACCCTTCAGACTATGCGCTGTGTCACATGATCATTGCAGTACTGGCCTAGGAAGTTAAGCGGTGTAATGATGTCACAGGATGTAGGTTTCCTGTAGCACCCTCTCCCTTTTCCCTTATCACCCTATTTCTTCTTCAGTGTTATGAACAGGATACAGGTGCTGTTGAACTTTATGCCGTTCCAAATTACTGCACATATAGACATGCTGGCACTTCTATACACGCACATACGGTTAGAACAGATGGTCTGTTTTAGTTAACTCTGCTATATAGATTAGATTATGTCAGACCTGTGAGTTATAATTCTACAGTTACTCTGTCACCTCAGGCTTCATGCCAAAAAACACATACATGTATAAACGCAGACATTGAACTATGTTATTCACAATAAGGATGATTTCACCATGATAGGAATGTATATGGGGTTTTATCAAAGTTACTTCTAAGCACAAAACAAAAGCATGATGCTGCTGTTTTCCATAAATAAACTATCTTTATTCTTCCTCTAAGTAGGAAACCTGCTTTGGAGGCAGAACAGCAACTTTATCTGCATTATCCTAGCAAAGAATGACAATAAAATACTAGGTTGCAGATTAATGATGGACTGATATATCCGTCAGCTGATATATATTTATGTTTTCTTCTTGTATCAGTATTGGCCTGTTGCATTGCCTAATATGCTCTTTTTTTTCTCTGCCATGATTTACTGGCAGAGAAAGTTCACTGCACCTCCATCTTATTGGAGATACTGTTGTCCATAATGAAAAAAAAAAACATTATGGTGTAGTAATATTTATTAAATCAACTGTCACAATTTGTATTTTCTAATTTTCTTATCATTAAATAGAGAGGGGAAAATCTATATGGGCTCCAAATATTAGGTTAGTAATATCAGCTTTAAAATATCACCTATGGCTGATATAAATGGGTCTCATATCGGCCCCCAAAATATTGGTTGATAACTAGTGCTAATTGTTTTTGCATTACAAACTACATGATGCTCAAATGTACCTTTTATTATTAGCGCTTAAATTTAAGTCATATTCAGATGTTGATTTTGGTCACTTTTTCTTGGAGTCAAATTACGTAACATTATGTTTCATAGAAATTTAAAGGCTGATACTGTCTGGGAATAGCTGTCCATGACTTTCTTAGAGAATAAACTAGTCATTAAGTAGGTCGGCCTGAATGTGGAGTTTAACAGTTGCACAACTATGTGTGTTGAGTTTTTATTACCTCTGCCAAGAAACTGCAGAGATTATGCTTCCATATCATCAGGGTTTATCTGTTTGGTAGCAAGATAACTCAAAACGTTATGATGGAAATTATTACATTTTAGTTTTTATCTGGGCTGTGGGGCTGATATGCTTTGACGGAGGTCTGTACGGTGGTCAGGAAGGCTCACAACAAAATCAAAAGCCACAACACAAATCCAACGGCCAAAACACACCAAAAAGCCACAGGACAACAAAGAAAGCCCTAACGGAAGTGACCGTATTTTCCAGCGGACCACCGGAAGTAGAATTACCACATCGTTGTAAAGTAGTCCTTTCATGTAAAATTTAAAAGGAACGTAGAAGTAAAAGGAAAAGTAAGGAAAAGTATTTATATTTATTAACATTCCTTTTCCACCCATAAATGTCAGGTTTGCCGCTGACTTTGTAGTGTTTAACGGCGACTATGATAATTCTGTCCATTATACTGGCTATAATAATGGCTTTCTGGTGTGTTGTGGCTTTTGCATTTGTTGTGAACCTTCCCGGCCACTGTGTTCTTCGAGTGCTTTTCTATTTTTCCTCTAAATTCACTTATTATTGTTCACCAGCCTCCATTAGAGCCGATGTTAATACCAGTCTTGATTATATAAAATAAGGTGTCTTTATGACTTAGGTAAAAAAATAATTTAGGTCATTTGCATTTTTCAGTATAGTTGATGTGCAAGGGTTTAAGGTGTGTTTTTAAAGATGTGTATGCTATCATGTGATTGTGTGTAGTTTGTCTTGGTGTCTGTGTTTATGCTACAAGAAAAAATCGCAAACTTTTAGCTGAAGAGTTGCTATTTTTGCAGAAAAAATTGACCTTAGCCATTAGTCTTAGTTACATAGTGCACAGGCTGTTATGGATGTACACACAAATTTCACATAAGCAAACGGGCATGTACAATTCTATTGGACCTCTAATAAGTAAATAAAGGTACATATGTAATGTACAGTTTGATCTATAATTTTTGTGTGTGTGTGTAGGACTGCCGTCAGCGGTTTCGTGCCGTCCTAGTGGAAGCCACAGTGAAGCTGGATGAACAAGTGAAAAGGATCGGACGAGCTGTGGACGATTCTAAACCATATTGGGAAGCACGCAAAGTGGCAAGACAGGTATGTACACAAACACACACACACACACACACACACACACACACACACACACACACACACACACATTCACAAAATAAAGCCTTAGTGACTCTGAGGTGGCAGACAGAGATTGTGAGGCCAAGCTTACTGAGGATTAGTGATGAGAAGTTTAAAGAGCTAAGCTTATATCTACTTAAAGGGAGCTGTGTCACGTGACTTCTATTTTTACACTCAGTCACACCTACGTTCACTAAGACGCTACTGTCTCTCTCGCACACACATACACAAATACACACACACAAACACACACACACACTTGGCACACAAATGCTTTGAGGAACAGTAGAACAGCTAGACTTGCTTTTTTTCTTGCATTCCCTTGCTAAATCTTTTAATACTTGCTGTTTTGTTACTTCAGGTAGTTGCAAAGTAGGGCAACTTGTCCGATGATTTGTTTCCTAAATGGTGCAGGGTCATGTTCTAGTACTATCTGCAACTCGATGAGGCTTTGATCTGATTGGATATCACCAGAACTTTGGAGTCCAATGCCCCTCGTCTTGGGCCAATGAGGAAACGGCTTTATTGCTCATTCATCAGCAGGATGACATTTGTGTGTCATAGCTTAGCTGTCAAACTGAAATAGCCTGTGTAATACAGTTTGTGCGTGTGTGTGTGTGTGTGTGTCCTTGTATATCTGTTGCAGAATGACAAACTACCTAGCGTTAACATTTGCCTATGACAGTTACACGTGAGAGCAGGACCTGTTTTCACGCGGATCAAACAGATTCACTGGCTTTTTGTGTATCTGTGTCTTTCCCAGGGTTTAGACGGGCTTTGGGTTCCACTGCCGTATTGACTGGTTATGAGTTATGGATGAATATTTAATATTTAATTCATGACCTATTTTAAAGGCTTATCCTCACTGACCCTTCTTGTAGAAACAAACACACATACAGTTTACACCGACCCCCACCCATAAAGCTGGTCTCAAACCCCAACCCCCACATGATTCCCCTTACATTCCAACAGGCTCTGGGTGGTGTGTGTAGGAATCTGCTTCTACTGTCCTGTCTTTTGTGCTTACCCCACCATTTTTTTCTGCGCCAGTGCCTGTCTGTCTGGCTGTCTGTCTCCACACCCCTCTAATCTGTCAGACTGTGAATTGGCAAGAATCTACTGGCAAAATAAAACAGGAGTTGCAGTTCATTGTAAAGAATATGTACAAAAATGCAATCAGAACAGTGAAATATGCAGGTTTCCATCCAAATCCACAGTTAAATTTGACAAAATCCTCAGAATATGTATAACAGTGGTTAAAGTGATTTGAACAGTTGGCCTAGTTCAGAAGTTTCATCCATTTTTCTTTTTAGTTGGCCATTAAAATACCAATAAGAAAATGCTTTATAAACCATAGAATAGAGCCATAATAAGGAGATTTAGGTCATTTTTCTTATAAAAAAAAAAAAAAAACAAGTTAGGGCTGTTTTACTGTCAATATCACACAATTGTGTTTCTTCACAGAAGAATCCATGTTATTTATATAATCAATGTCAGATGCAATCGTGGTTAAAGTGATGGTTTTTGAGAGCCTTAGGACTCAGCTGTGTGGTTCTTAAGAATAAATTAGGTCTATCTTGCTTATTACTCAAACATTAAAGTCTAAATTAGATTAAAAACAGTAGGACTCACTCCATCTGCGTAGTTCATGAATACTATGAAATGGAATCGTGTTTAGGATGTTTAAAAAAAATATTTTCAAATTTGTCAGGTGTGCTAATAATGTTATGTTTGCACATTAACATTTATTACCATTATGCAAATATTAGTCATTGGTTTAGTGAAATAATTTTATGGTACATATTATTAGTATGTATATATTTTAACTACCTATTTGACCAACCCAAACCCTAATAATAAAAATAATAATAATTAATCATAATAAAGGAATATTGGTCTCAGATCTACTCCAAAACACTATCTGCACATTATGATCCATTCACTTTACAGGTTCTTTCTAATGGAATATTTACTAATCCATTGTATACATGTACATAAACCACCATATATGTGTAATAACACACCATTGTATATATTAAAAACACGAACTAACCAGCACTTTTGTAATTTGGTTTCTAATTAATCTCATTCAAATATGTAAGATATAGCACATTTAATGTCTGAAACAGATACTTTCTTATAAATTGTAGAGCAGTGTTATAGAATGTACTTGCAGTTATCATGGAGGTTGGAAATTGACACTAGATTATTTTAGAAGTCGGATTAGTTTATATCAATGGTTACCAACATAAAACAGGTTTCAACACAAACATCATCTTAGTACATGGGCACACAGTGAACCTAAAATAATTAATTTTGCAAAAACAAACCGCCACATGCAGGTCAGGTCCTGACTATATTCACTCCCAACAGGAGAAGTGCAGATGATCTTAGAGAATTTATTGATGTAAGTAAATGTAGGACATATTAAAAAGGCAAGATACAGACAGTCAAGTCAAGAGAAAGTTAGCTTAGTGGGAGACATGTTTCTGTTTTGATAACAGACTGTTATCAACCTTTGTCATCCTCCCTGTGGTCTTGGCCCTTACAGCTACATTTACATAAGACAACAAGTATAAATGTCTTGCCTCTGGTGTAGCATGTTGTGCATTATCATTGTTGGAAATCTTTTAGCTACATAAAAGCTGATTTAATAAAATAATGTAAAAAAAAATCCTGTTGTTTTTACAGGGGAAAAAACTGGCAGATGTGGTTTCCAGAATAATTCTTTAAAAAACACATCAAACCATATACACATATGCAGAGCAATGTGTAGATTTAACATTTTAAACATTGAAATTGTACATTTTAAATATGTAGATGTAACAATTTAAACATGTATATTTAACATTGAATATAAAAAGTAAATTGACACCCCTACAGTGTTTTCTAAATCCACCAGGACTAAACTGGGAACAACTCTGGGTTCAGTGTCCTCAGAGTTTTATAAGGACACATTGACACATGAACAGTTGGGAGCTAAGATTTGAACTGCCAACACTTTGGTCACTGGACGACCTGAACTGAACCACAGCAACCTGTTATTTTACATAAAATCTTAACTTGTTAAATGTGTGCTTCTTTATAATTTTTTTAAGTGAAAATATATTATATAATATTGTGTTTTTTCCATTTAAATAACACCACATTGTTTTTCAGTGTACAGATTTATTTTCTCCAAAAAATAAAGCAAAACAATAACAAGAGAAGCACTCTGAGAGCGCGAACCTCCGCCAAGGCAGACCTTCCCCCTCAGAATGAACAGAGGTCCGCCAAGGAGGTTATGTTTCTGCCTGAGTTTGTCTGTCTGTCTGTCTGTTAGCAAGATAACTCAAAAAGTTATGGACAGATCTTGATGAAAATTTCCTGACATGTTGGGGGTGTCACAAGGAACAAATGATTAGATTTTGGTGATGATCTAGAAGAGATCCTGGATTGTGGATCACTTTGAAATGTTTTCTCCATTTACTGCAATGTAAAATTTCAAAGTGATCCAGAATCCACGATCTCTTCTGGATCACCACCAAAATGTAATCATTTGTTCCTTGTGACACTCCCAACACGTCAGGAAATTTTTTGTCAAGATCCATCTTCAACATTTTGAGTTATCTTGCTAACGAACAGACAGACAAACAAACTCCTGCAAAAACATAACCTCCTTGGCGAAAGTGATAATCCATCAGTTAACACAAAAGTGTACAATTAACTTTTTAATTAATTAGAACCTGTAACAAAATCTCAAGTAGTTAGGGGTTGACAAAAACTGAACCAGTGTCCTCCATGAAAAGGTGATATATTATTGCTTTAAAAAATCAACCTGTATTTCAGTGTCAAATAAACATAATAATGCCGTAGTCAAGTACATTGTTATTGTCTGACTCCTTGTTTTCCAATGTGACTCAGTCCCTTTACCTCTCACCTCCTTAAATTCTGGTGTGAATTTGTAGAGACAGAGGTGCCAGACAGGATGACAGTGTCTGACACATGAATTAAACATGAACCACGTGCATGGAGACTCACAGACACATAACGCATACATGTCAAATCGAGCCTTCAGCATGGTGACATGAACTGTCATGTTGCATATCACGAGGTGACAGTGTGTTTTTTGTTCTTTCAGACAAACCCATTGTGATGCTCGCCTCTTAGACACTGTGGTACGTTGTCAAGTTAAGGAACTGATAACGGCGCTTCTCATTTGCATGCTCAGCAGGCTTCTTAGTCATAAAGATAATGGCTAATGTGTTTCTTCACCCTTTGATGAGCGTTCCTCACCATGTTGCCAAAGATGTGCCATCTGCTGCTGCTCAAAAGAGGGTAGTACATTATTTGGAAAAAGCTCACATTGCTATAGTTTGTCCTGTGGCATATGTTGAAATTAGGGCTGTCAAAACGTTATTTTTTAAAATCAGATTAATCACAGGGTTGCTTTGGATTCATTTTGATTAATCATGATCAAAACAAATCACGTCAGTCGACTGTTCTGTCTCAGTTTTTTTTTTTCTTTGTTTTAGTCAAATAAAAATACACTAAGAAACAAAGCATGATAAAATCCAATACAATTTCAGAAAAATATATAAACTGAAATGAAAATGCACAAATATGAATATATATATATATATATATATATATATATATATATATATATATATATATATATATATATATATATATATATATATAAATGTAAATAACCTGTTTATTCAACAGTTTCAACAAAATATGTTGCAACAAAACAACTGTACAACTGGTTTCATTTAATTGCATTAATATTGTTAATCAGATTAATCCTGATGATGAATTAATGTGTATTAATGTATTAATTTTAGTTAACAATGGATGAATTTTCATCAGATGACTTGAATAACTGTTAGGGAGGAATGAATCTGCCAAGAACTGAAAAAATAAACTTCTTTTATTTGAAGATGTCTTGACTGTAAACCATCCTCCCTTGAGGTTAAACATCAGACAGTTGATATGAACATGCTCAACATTAATGTAAAATAGCAACAATTCTTAAGTGATGAAGAAGGAAATAGTTTATTAGTTTCATGCACTGTTAAATCTGACATTTTTGCATCTTTTGTAGCATTTTTCTAACCTCAGTTTCAGGCTATATTTTGCAACTGGCACTGGTACAGATAAGTTTGGTTGTTTGACTGATGAAAACTAATTATGAATATGGGGTTAGCTGTGTATGCAAATCCTGTGTGACACTCTAGCAACCATCTCTGTCTATCCACCCGAAAAATAAACCACAGATGAGTTACAACATAACAACTGTGTGTTTTACTTTAGTTTAAAGCAGCAAGTTGTAGCATGTTGTGCTACAGGATTACAGTGTATGACAGAAATGAGCATTTGTTCTGTACATTTAAAAATGTTTATATCTAAAATACACATGATCCTCTTGTAAAGCTCTATGGCTCTTCTATGGATGCTACGCTAACTTCCAGGTCAGGCTACATAAAATAAAAAAACAAAAAAAACTTAAGTACTCTATTGTGATGACAATGCTGGAATAATGTACGAGAAAGGAAATGTACTCCCACTGCGTCCGGGAAGTGTGAAGGACAGGCAGGTTTTTATCACTATCTTGACAAAACCTATTGATTGATTGTCTTACTATCTTAGTTCCTTCTGTTTCTCATTCAGGGTCTTTCCTCATCAAATATCTATCATCCTTCTGTTTTCTCTCCAACCCCCACTTTTCTTGGAACGTAAGAAATAGGTCATGATGAGGGACAAAGAGGAGGGATTCATCTTTGCCAGTTTGTCAACCTAACGCATTACACGCCCAGAGTAACCTTTATCTCCCTGCTCCCCTCCTCTATCTCTTCACCTTGTTGTGAGGGCCGTGTCAGCTCTGGATAAGATATCTAAACTGACGCTCAGATATCAAGCCAACGCCGACAGTGAAGATGCCAGCATTTGTACTTTTTTTTTTTCTCATTTTGCTTGAGTAGATGCAGATTGGCGCTCACTTGCGTCACTGGTGTAACCTTTATCATAAACATGACTCACGGCACTAGGAGGGTCATGTTGCAGGGGTCAAAAGGAGACAGAGCCAGGAAAGGCCATGAGAAAATGTGTGACCACTGAACGATACACACTGACCTTTGGAGAGTCTGTTATATCATTCTAAGAAATCACATAGTCAAGAATTAGCACACTATCAGCTCAAGAAATCTAAGCACGATAGGCCTGTGGATACACACAGAGCAAAGCATTCGGTCAACACTTTTACATTTCACATAGAACTGAACTAATTAGGAAAGTTCGGTTTATGTACTTGTCATGTTGTCTTTGCAGTATTAACCAATGCTATTGCAAGTCACAGATTTTCCTCACACTATGAAGCAATGAAGCTATTACCAGTTCTCCATGTAATACTTTTATATGCAATATGCATATTACTGCGCTGCTGCATAGTTTAGGCTTCACACACTGTAGTGACGCTTTCACTAGGTAGGTGTCTCTAAATCAGTGTTTCCCAACCCTGGTCCTCGAGGCACCCTGTCCTGCATGTTTTAGATGTTTCTTTCTCCAACAACACCTGATTCAAATGATCAGCCTCTCATCCAGCTCCGCAGAAGAATGATAATGACCATCAGGTGTGTTCAAAGAGGGAAACATCCAAAACATGCAGGATACTGTGCCTCGAGCACCAGGGTTGGGAAACACTGCTCTAAATACAGTTATCATTTAACTCATTTACCGTAATGTTGTTTTGTCTATAACAGGGGTCTCAACCTAATTTTCTTCAGGGGCCACATTTAGCCTGATTTGATGTCCAATGGGCCGGACCGGGAAAAAGAAAACATAATAACCTGTAAAAAAAAATTACAACTCCACATTTTCGTCATTGTTTTAGTGCCAAAAACACTCATTAAATTAAGAAAATACTTTTATAAATTATCAAAATATTTAAAAAAAATATATATTTCATAAGGAAAATAAGGGGAATTTTAACAATATTCTGCCTCAACTTATCATTAGTCCATGTGTTTTATTATGGATCAGTTCTACAAAGACACTAAACTTTTAGTAACAGAAGCAGAAAATGGTCCAAATTGTGTCTAATTTTCTTTAGACATTTCAGGTTGTTCACATTTTATTGTTATGGGATACATTGTAAAGGTAAATATTTTCGGAATTTAATATTGTTTGCAGTCAAACACTGAGACAAATTGGAAGTTGTTTTTATTTATAGACAAAGAAAAAACTGAGAAGAAAACATGGAGTCATTTAATAAGTTATTATGCTCTTCATCCCTCGGGCCGCATTGGAACTGTCGGCGGGCCGCATTTGGCCCCCGGGCCGCATGTTTGAGACCCCTGGTCTATAATGTTCCTTTGAGTACAATTGGACTCAAGTTAAATGTTTTATTTAACATATGTAACATTTTATTTATTGTTGAACTACTTTTGTCTTTTAGGAGTTTATTAGAATTGCTCTTAATGCCACCCAACAACTCGAGCATTTATGTGACGTCTCTCCAAGTGGAGCAAGTGGGACCAAATTATGTCCAGAATGATGAGAATAATCAGTCTATTGAGTGTGACTGTCAGCAGGAAGAGCCCACTGACAGTGTGTCAGATTTCCTTAATGACAAGGCCCTCTTTCATCTGTTTGATCAAGGCACAGTTGTCTTTCTGTGTGTGTGTGGTGTGTGTGGGGGCAGTGCAAAAACTCTCCGTCCTTCTACGGTTGTCATAAGGAATCAACCACAGTTCCTTCAGGACATGTAGGTCATAAAAGATGCACATATGCTGGAGTCAGCACCAACATCTTTACATGTATTCATACCACGGCTAAAATTAACATCTTGATGGTTTGATATTTGCTTTCACACAGTTCCAGCTCCTCAGTACTACTAATAAATATAAATAGCATCTTAAAATGACACAGCCTTATCTGTTGCGTCATTTCTATTAATATTGTGCTTTGTTTCCTTGCACTGCAGGCACAGGTTGAAGCCCAGAAGGCCACTCAAGAGTTCCAGCGGGCTGTGGAAATCCTACGGGCGGCCAAGGAAACCATCGCCTTGGCCGAGGAGAGGCTATTGGAGGAAGACAGCCGCCAGTTTGACTCTGCCTGGCAGGAAATGCTCAACCATGCAACTCAGAGAGTACGTACACAACGAAAGGAAGCTGATGTCAAGATTTTATCCAACAAGGCAATTGTAGTTGAGTCTGTTACGACACAGTGACAGGTCTTGAATTAAGGCAGTATACGCTTGTTTAGTATTTTACCCTGTACATATTCCTGCTAATAGATGAATGTAGTTCTGAACTTGGTTAAGTCAAGCATCCTACTCTTTTTGTCTTTTCATGTACACAAATGCGCAGCTATAGAGAGGATAGAGTTGGGGTGAATTATTCATTATTCCTGTCAGATCTGTTGTGTAAAGCTTTGCATAAATATTATATTCACGCCTTTCGGTTTCGATGAAACTGCATCCAATACTGACTTTCAGATAAAGTGTCTCATGGTGCAATAACATACCCTTAAATGAAGACAATGATGCTAATATTTGTTTAAATGTAAGCATGTTTTCTTTACATCTTTCCGGTGTATTTAGACAAATGCACTATTTTCAGTCTGGCTGCAGTAGTGAGGTTCAACATGTAAGATTCATACATGCTCATGTGTTTGTGTTGCAGTTTGTGGGTTTTTTCGATGGTTGCAAACCTTATTTATAAGCTACAGATCAAGCTGTTTATATGTCAGTCTGTTGTAGCCTGATAAAAAAATGCGGTTGTCTTGTTTATTCCAGGTAATGGAAGCTGAGCAGGCAAGAACACGCAGTGAAGCTGAACACAGAAAAACAGCAGCCAATTACAATTCCTCCATCGGCCATATGAGGCAGCTAGAGAAGAAACTCAAACGCTCCATTAACAAATCCAGGTCTGAGCTTTGACTTTCTTTCTTTCTTTCTTTCTTTCTTTCTTTCTTTCTTTCTTTCTTTCTTTCTTTCTTTCTTTCTTTCTTTCTTTCTTTCTTTCTTTCTTTCTTTCTTTCTTTCTTTCTTTCTTTCTTTCTTTCTTTCTAAATATGATTAAAACTTCCCTTGTTTTGGCCTTAGTCTGTGTGTGTTGGGGAGGGAGAGAGAAAAAGGGGGCTACGTTTATGTCATCTGATGAAGTCCAGATGTTTCATGTGTTAGCTGGGCAGTGTTGGGGTGTGCTCCCTTTGTAAGAGCCAAGGAATGTGACTGCTCACAGAGAAGGATTACTCTTCCAGTGGTTCTCCAGTGACAATCAACCTAAATCCTTCCTCTGAGTTTGTCTTCTTTTTCTCCCTCTGCAGGCCATATTTTGAGCTGAAAGCCAAGTATTATCTCCAGCTTGAGGTATGTATATAGTGAATGTTGAGGTTTCTTAACTGCATACAATACATACGCATGAGAGACTTTAGTATAAGGCATTGCACAATGCGCTCTGAACCAAGTGACCACCATTTTACTCGGGGGGCCAAGCTTAAGAAAAAGCTTATATAAGCTAGCAGCTGTCAGACTCTTCACTAATGGCACAGTTTTGTCAGCCATGTGATTTTACAGACATTAAGAGAAGCTTTATGGAAATGAGAAAAAAATAGGTTATAGTATAATACTAATGTCCTAGATTTAGTTAAAAAAAAAGAAAGGAAAAGAAATACCCAACATGTATATACTATACCAGTTATCACACATAAGGTTAGATCAGTGGTCATTAGGTCAACAGCAGATCTAATCCATCTAATATAAGATCACAAAGAAAGGGGTTTGGATGGGGTTCACATGGGAAACTCTGTATGTAAACAGATTCAACAATGATCTTCAAATATATCATTATGTTAATTACCAAGTGTTTCTAATGCACAACAGGAACAAACAAAATGTTGAACCACTTAAAAATCAGGTATTTAGAGCAAAATGAAAATATTCTATGTTAAATAAAAGATCTGTTCTTGCCTTTCACATGTACCTTAGCAAAAGAATAAAACACTTTTAAATCACTTTCCCTGCACCTTTAGTGTATGTTTCAATTCTTTGCTAATTATAGAAACATACAATAGTGCAAGTCTCTCCACTGTGGAATTTTTTAAGTGTGTCATGTTTTGATGACGGTGCGAATACAACAGTCCCATGGTCAGACTAGTTGAGAACCAGTATGATGAGTGGTTCTCAGTATAGAAACAACGCAGCTGTTCTCCAGGGGTTAACTAGTACAACAACCAGTAAAAACAATAAGAAAAGCTGAGATTGGAGCTCAATTTGGAAAATGAATTGTGCTTTAAAATGTAACATCTTACGCAATTAATAGAATGTATGTATTATGTCTGTAATAATCCATGTATGCACTGGAAAAAATGTACAACTTATCATTATTTTTCTCATTTCTAGTGCAAATATCCCATCACACTTAAAATAAGACATAATAGCCTAAAGAGACATGATATAAGTGAGATATAAGAACACATTTTTAGACAATAAATGTTGAAAATCTTATTTCAAGAAATCCTCCCAAAATTATTTTTACTTGTTTTACTGGCAGATTTGTTTTGGCTTAATTGAAGCAACAAAAAAAATTACCAATGGAACAAGTGAAATACGATTTTCAGCATTTATTGTCTAAAAATAAGTTAATTATATCTCACTGAAAAGTTCCTCTTTAGGTGATTATGTATTTTCAGTGTGATGAGATATTTTGACTAGAAATGAGAAAAATACACTCAGTAAGATTTTTATTTTTTCCAGTGTGGAGGATAATTCTAGCAAATTAACTAACATTCAATGGCCATTATGAGGCATCTAACAAATGAACAGTATCTCATACTAAAATTAATGAATTAAAATGTGGTTCAGTTGGTTAAGTGGGCCGTCCATTGACTGAAGGGTTGGTGGTTTGCGTCCCAGCTCTCTCTCACAGAACCTGGTGTGTGTGTGTGAATGTCAGGCTAATGTAACGCACTTTGAGCACCACAAAGATGCAAAAGTGCTATATAGTTTTAATAGGGGCCTGCATTTGATTTCTTCCAGCAACTTAAGCGTCATGTGGATGAGCGTCAGGCTAAACTCGTGGTCGCTAAGGCAGAGTATCGTGCAGCGCTACGCAATCTCGAAAGCATCTCTGAGGAGATCCACGCACAGAGGCGCTCCCTCGCCATGGGAACCAGAGAACAGGGTGTCGGTGCGGAGGGCGACGGAGGCAGCGATGATATAGCTAACTTCAAGATGGAGTCAGACGGTTTATCAAGTGAGTATATGGAAGTCATCCAGTCTCTTTCAGAATCATCCATCAACATCACAAGGTTGGTTATGTCCTGCGTCCATGATTGTGTGTCTGCATGATTAATGTTTGTATGTGTTGTGTTTCAGTGGTGTCAGTGTCGATTGACGAAGAGGGCAGTCACAGTAGCAGCTCAGAGGAAGAGGCCGACCCTGGCTCCCCCTCCTCATCCCGAGCCCTGCCCTCATCTTCCTCCCCTCCTTCCTCCCCTGCCTTGACACCCCTCGAAATGCCCTTCAGCCCCTGCTCCTATATCTCCTCCTCACCTTCCTCCTCTTCCTCCTCCATCTCCATTGTGTCCTCCTCTTGTCCTGGTGCAGTGGACTTACCCAGCCCCTGTAGTTCTCATGACCCAGACTCAGTGTGTGGTTCTGGGCATGCCTCACCTCTCCTGGGTCCTCGCAGCCAGTGCAGTGGAGCTTCTTCTCCAGACTGCGAGCAGGAGAGAGGTGTGTGGACATCACATCACATCCATGTGTGCATGTGTACAGAACACTGATGTGATGGTGCATTCTACATGCAGCACATACTGCTTTATATCACCCTATATGGATTACACTACCAGTTAATAGTTTAGACTCACTTGTTTTTTTATTTATTTTCATGACTATTTACACGGATTCTCACTGAATGCATCAAAACTGTGAATGAACACATATGGAATTAAGGAGTTAAAAAAAAAAAGTGGGGCATAACTCAAAGCATGTTTTTTATTTTATATTCTTGATCATTTTGCGCTTCTTACTGCTTTACACAGTCTTGGTAGTTTCTTGATGAGCTTCATGAGGTAGACACCTGAAATGTTTTCCAAAAGTCTTGAAGGACCTACCAGTGTTACTGAGCACTTATAGGCCATCTGCAGTCCATCTCATGTGAAGTATGAGATGTACAAACAGTATACCTACTTATTTTTCAGTCAGCATTGGGTGTACCCACTTCTAAATCCCTCAGATGCATATGGAAGACATATTTGAAAAAACATATTGAAAATTAAATACAGAAATATATGCAGAAATGTTAACATGTCTTGATAAATGTACTCCCGTACACTGTATTTATTTACATTGCCCCTCTTTATACTGTATTTTTGATTCCTTAATTATTATCCCCGCATTTATTTCTGTATTGTTTCCTATTCACATTTCCATGATGTCTTTTCTTATTTATTTCCATGTTTTATTTTTACCTGACATCTTAATAATTTTAGAATAATGACCAAATACCACCAATGTTTTTTTTTGTAAACTAAATAGGAGTAGTTTTATAGGTAACAGTTTCTAAAATTGTGTTTTTCTGGACCGCTTTTTAAAAAAAAAAAAAAATCAAAAATTGAGAGTATACTCATTTCTCCAGCAGCCACTACACCACTGATCTCCTGCTGTGTGTCCAAACTTTTAACTGACATTGTAGGTTTGTACTAATACTAAAGAGGATCAACATCATAACTAAACCCAACAATGAGCACAAAACTGGAGCAAATATAGAGTTAGTTTAGCTTTACATGAAAACAAAGTGTAGAGTTTAATTCTGTTTTACACTTTATGTAAACAGTGCTGTACAAAAGCAGATAGATTACAGGTAGATTGAGTCCTCTGACCTCTTCACCAGGTGTTTCTTTCTTTTCCATGCAAGAACAAAGCTTTGAGTTTCAACAGAGATTGAATCTTGTTATAAAAGAGTAACTGGAGACGAAACAAGAAAGATCAGTATAATAGTGGAGCAAAGTAACACTCCTTGTTTTACATGACAGGGCTGGCAACACCAGAGGAATATTATATAGTACGTGATGGGAAAAACAACTGTTAATCTTTCATTTATGAATGGAATGACATGAGCTCATAGTCTTTTATATTTCAATGCATCACATTGAATTGACTAAAATCACCCTTCATCACAATAGACTTGAATCATTTTGCGTTGCATTCATCACATCTAAATGAATCATTGGTAATACATTTAGAAGCCTCAGTGTTGAATTAGCACATCCCTGCTATAAATAGAACAACTCCAGACACTATAGATTTGTATGAAACAGTATAAAGTAGTAATTTGCTTGAATTGTTCATCAGTTTTAATCCAATTTTTTATGCCCAGTGTTCCAGAAACAGAAATATAATGTTGAAGTCAACTTTATGACCACACTGGGAAAAACAATCAAAATCTTACCAAGTGCATTGTTCTGATTTCTAGAAAAAATATCTCATCACACTTAAAATAAGACGCAGTCACAGAATGAGTAACTTTTCAGTGAGATATAAGAACTCCTTTTTAGACAGTAGATCTTAAAAATCTTATTTCAAGAAATAATTTCACTTTGTTCCATTGGCAGATTTTTTGTCTGCTTGAATTAGACATAAATAAATAAATAAATAAAAACTTGAATTAAGCAAAAAAAAGTCCCAATGCAACAAGTCAGAATTATCTTGATAAGATTTCTTTAAATAAGATTTTCAAGGTCTAATGTATAAAAATAATTTCTTATATGTCACTGAAAAGTTCCTCTAGATCAGGGGTGTTAAACTCATTTAGTCCAGGGGCCATATTCAGCTAAATTTGATCTGAAGTAAAAACACCCAAAACGTAATATAGAATTAATGTCAACTCCAAACTTGTCGCTCTGTTTTAGAGTGAAAAAAGTAAAATTACATTATGAAAACAAACAATGTTAGGTTTTAGTTTATCATTTACACATATACATTCTAATTTACAGCTCACACTGGATCTACAGATGCACAAAATATTTAGTAATAGCTGGAATAGTATTAAAATTCTACTTACTTATCTTAAGACATTTCCAATTTTTCATATTTGTTCAGATTTTTTTGTGAAACTATACTTTATTTTAGTGTCACTTAATGAAAAAAAATTACATTTACAAAGACATTTTTTACTTGGAATTATTTATAGGTTCTTATAAGACTGAATTGGTCTGAATGCGGACCATGAATTAAAGTGATTTATATCTTAGTATAATTTTTGCATTTCATAAATTCATCCAAAGGGCCGGATTGGACCCTTAGGCAGGCCAGATTTGGCCCCCGGGCCGCAGGTTTGACACCTCTGCTCTAGATGAATGTGTTATTTTAAGTGTGATTAAATATTTTTACTATTTTGACTTTGTTTCACTCAGCATCCATCGTATAGCTTAGCTGTGCAATAACCAGTGAAGAAAGTGTGTAATTGATCTTATATATGTGTTCACTGTGTGTTTCAGGTGACAGAGCAGAGGGAGCAGAGGCCACATTAGAAGCCGGTCTGAAGAAGCTCACCTTAACTGTAGCACAAAACCACAAAGAGGACTCTGGAGACGAACAGGATGAACCCTGTTACCCCAGTCCTGATGTCCCCTCTTCCAGCTCTGCTACTACTATTTTACTGCTGAACAGCGTCTAATGTTGCACCTTTAACGTAAACGTCGAGTGTGAAAACGGCAGCCAATGAGCGAGAGCGAACTCTGAGCTCTGAGCTGAAGTCGACTGGTGTCACATTAAAGGTGCTATAGTATTGTATTTAAACATTAGTCTGTCAGTGTTAAATAGCCATGTGGACAAGTATTGCTAACAAACACGTGTAGAAATGGGACTTACAGTCTCATTCACTCCGGTGATATTACTAGTGCTCTGTCATTTTAAGAACTTCATGTCCTCTTGTAAAGAGGATACTCAATGTCACCAACGTACTGATGCCACTAAACATTTCTGACGAGAGAAGAACTTATTTGTGCCATAAATACATTTCCTTCTGCATCATACATGTTACTTCATACAGTATTTCCAATCCATTAGCACAATTTAGAGCCTCTCAGCAGTAGTGTAGCTTATTACCAATGTGTTCAAGTTCATGTGGTAAACCTTTCGATGTTAAAATACTATAGTTTCCACCACTTTGTACTCAAGTGAATAACGAGCCTCTTTTTTTTGGGGCTCTGTTTCTCCACCGGATGAAAATCAAACTGGATCACAGTAATTCCTATTGAAATTTAAATGTATTCTATGGAGACATTTTCAGAGGACAGAGGTGTAAGCAGAGCACCAAACAGAAGAAGAGACTCCAGTGGGAGTTTGTAGACACTAATGGTCTTCCATTGAGATTTGTGAATGAGTGAGTGAATGTGTTATTAAAAGCAGATCAGGATCTGATTTGTATGTGTGGACATTTTTTTATTGTGTGTCTTTTATGTGTTTGAGAAAAAGTCAAATGCTACCCTGTAGTACAAATACTCTATATTTATACTCCTGTATTCTTGTATATGACCTATGTTTTGTGGTAATTCTTGTTGTATGTATAACACAAAATAAATGTGCTTCACATAACAGATATTTTTTCTCATGTCAGTCTCTGGCAGTGATCCTTGAGATGATGGTTTTAAAGGATCAGTAGAGATCTGGAGTCTCATGCTCTTGATAAAAATGGGCCATCACTTTAAAATGTATGTTTATATTAGTGAAAAATAAAAAAGTGAGTTGTAATACTGTAAAAAAACAAATTCTTATGTACAGACTACACACAGTCACAGAGTTAACTTCATCATAACTGTCTCTACAGAATGTGTTCAGAGATGTTGGAAGATGTCTCTGCAGCTTCAACATGATCAGACTCCTAATATTTTTTTATTTTACTTTTTGTAACTTTTTTAAGTGCTGTTTTTTCATCTTGCTCTTAAAATTTTAGACACAATATACTAAAGTACTGGCTGTTTTGTTGCTGTGTTGTGCACTAAGAGATGCAGTACATTCAGGTTTAACACAAAAATAGATGTTTTGTAAAATACTTAGTTTTATTAGGTTAACAGATGTGGGTAAATGGCGGCACAATGTAAAAAGGATCAAAGAAATGACTTATCTCTGGCCTCTGCCTGACATACATTCTTTTTCTCCCTGAAATTGGGAAGAAAGGCTTCAATTCTGTGTCAGATTTGTTTCACTAACTCAATTTTTTAACTATCTTTACATGTTGCTTATTTTATAAATAGGCGAAAGGAAAACAGAAGTGAACTGGAGAGGAGAAACTGAGATAAGTTGTTTACATAAACCAGTGAAGGGGGTGTTGATGGAACAACCAAGACAGTTGTTTGCTGAACAGAACAGACAACAACTCTTTGTAAAAGTCACTTTTGACATCCAATGATAGGAGGCTTCAAACTGTGACATTATGGCATGTTCATGTGATATTTCTTAGAAATCTGAATAGTTTTATTTCAGAGCCACAAAGTGACTCAGTGGAACAATTGACATTTTAAGCAGCATGAAAACCAAACATCCTCATACACCAACACAGATGCCAACTTAATCCTGATGACTGTTTCCACATGATCCCTTTTTCCTGGTATTTAATCATATTTATCACAATTAAATGTCACAGTCAGTATGGTGAAAGTCACACAGAATGGCCATTATATAACAGTTTTTGTTGCTGACTGTTTTCCTCTTCCTCTCTCTTTCAGCTGTTATTGTGTGTAAAAAAAAAAAAAAAAAAAAAAAAAAAACACAGTGCCTGGTTTTATGTCCTGTTTAGGCTGTTGCAGTGTGATCTCATGACTCCAGTTCAGAGCAACACAGCAGGTTATGTTTTGCTCTTTAACCGCCTCTCTTTTCTGCTTGTCTGCACATGTTCCACAAGGCAACACTGGCTTTCACTGATTAATGTTGCATCCTGTGATTTCAATATCTCTGCCAGAACAACTCTAACTCAGTTCTCATGAGCAGAGTAAAGCGTCTGACCATCCATGTGGGCTTATACTGACATCTATTGACAAGATGTGATATGGCATTCAAACCTCATCTTTACTCATTTTAATATTTGACTCAAAGATATCAATACTATCAGATATTTTCTGAGATTTTATGAGGTTCAAAGTACTTGAACCACTAAAGAATGCCCTGCTATTTACTGAAGCTGGAATCATAGACTTGCTGAAGTTTATTACATTTTCATGATTGTTTATTGACAATGTCAGCAAATCTGTTATGGCTATGGATGGTTTGGGCTTTTCAGCAAACCACCACAGTACCTTTAGAGCTTAATTCCAAAAAGACATTGCTAAAATTATTTACATGATTGCTTAAAAAAAAGTGTGTGTGTGTGTGTGTGTGTGTGTGTGTGTGTGTGTGGTGGTGGGGGGGGGTTAGGCATGGATAAAATATGTATTATCTCTCAGGTACATTCATACAAGTGAAGTCAAACTCATAGGTTCTAACTTCCTTAAAATATGTGAATGAATAATAGATTATATAAATATAGAATGCAATAAAAATGCAGTGAACTGTGGATATCATAACAATGAATTTTTAAAAATCTCAACAAAAAAAAATTGTGAAACACTGTATTTTTTTCTTTGACACAACTTGAATATGGTGCAGTCAAGTGAACATGTATTTCTAAACTGAATACACCACAGTTGTTCTGGACTGTTGTCATGAGGTTAGGGTTAGGGTAGGTTTATTAGTTTTTTGTTTGTAACAATAAAATAAGGAAAATTAATAGAAAAAAGAATGTGTCATTGTTCAGTATATGAGCTTATTTTTTTATCTCCATAAACTAGTTTATGTTTATGGAATGATAGTAGATACAAACACATAGAAATTACCATTGTGTTTTGCCATTTTTCTGAATATTATGCTCATATGTTCAAGAAAACGATTAGGGCATGTGTGTGTGTGTGTGTGTGTGTGTGTGTGTGTGTGTGTGTGTGTGTGTGTGTGTGTGTGTGTGTGTGTGTGTGTGTGTGTTAACAATTAATTTCCAACTCTTTCTGGATCAGTACAGTTTTCATTTTTCTTATCTCAGTTATCTTTAGATGATCATTTACAGTACATGAAGAATTATACATGAAGAATTATAAAGCAGAAATGTTTATTTTTCTGGGGAAGACAGTATTTTTTCGTGGCGAAAGACAGAGAGAGAGTTCAGTCCCAAGCATTTCCCTCCAGTCCATCCAGAGAGCAAAGAGCAGAGAACATAGGGAGATATGATGATGAATGGCAAGCAGGCATATATTGTAGATTTACAGGTTTTTTTAACATTACAACAGAGACTGAAGGTAAAAAAATAAAACAAATAAATCAGAAATAAAAGATTAATAATTACCCTTCAACTCTTTCTGGAGCTGTCCACTTCTCATTTTTCTTGTCTCAGTTTTTTTCCTTATCTTTAGACAAACACATTTTACAGTCTTTTAGTTCATTTAAGATTACAGCTGACACTGAAGGTAAAAAGAAGGAAAAATATAAATAAGAAACAAACAATTCAAGCCAAACCCAATTAGAATCAATAACACATCTATACAATATACAACAGACTAGACATTTCTTATTTTGTCTTATTTTCAGCAGTTTTTGTCTTGGACACATGGGGGCAGTAGAGAGTATAGTTAAAAGGGGAAAATAATTATTGTTATAGTTTGACAAATAACCTATTTTTCACTGTCTTTAAGAATACCTGAATGTAACAGTATATTGGTTTGTTGTGAGCTCAGTATTAGATGTACATGTTTTTTTTTTTATTTGGTGTGGTCATCTAAGGCCGTGGTCCCTTCATATTTCACCAGAATTTTCGCTGGACAAAGTGAACAGCTAGCATAAAAATGACTCGTCTGGACATGGTTTTAGCCACGTAGTGTACTTGTCCTGTTTTAACCAGTCAGCTTTGAAGCATGTCATTTTTTTTACTGGCCTGTCATTCACTGCTCCTTCTGAGTGATCCTCATCTGTCTTTCCACCCATCACGATTCTCCGATTTTTCTCCACGTACCTTCTTGTCTAAAAAATAATAAAAAAAAAATACAATAAAAATTAAAAAAAAAAAAATAATATATATATATATATATATATATATATATATATATATATATATATATATATATATATATATATATATATATATATATATATATATATATATATATATATATATATATATATATACAAAATAAATACAAAAATGAATGCAAAATTTAAAATAAATAAATAAATAAATAAATAAATAAATAACCTTCTCTCTTTTCTCCTCACCATTCCAAATAAGCCCGCACACCATTGACTGAGTCAAGCAGCAACACATTCTAACATGAAGAATTGCTACGTCGTTAATGTACATAGGCATGCTACAATTTACTAGGCCTATTGATCGGAGATGCTGAGAAATGTGCTTAATCTGAGTCCTGACTCGCCCTATCTGATACAGTGTGAGGAAAGGGGAACGCCCCCTCGCGTGTAGTTTGATGAAATGCAGCCAGAACAGACGTAAATCAGGTTCGTTGCGGTCTCTGGTTTTGGCCACACATTCAGTGTCCCGGATTTTTTTTGTTTTTTTGGGGGGGGGCAGACCATGAAAATCCAGGACACGCGGTAACACGTGGTGTAACTGAAGGTTGTGCACTGTTGATTTTGTCTTTGATTGCACAACCTGCTGCCTGCGTTTCTCCCAATTTTGCCTGTCTTTGTGTTTGTGTTGCTGATGCTACAATCAGTCCAGTAGAGTCCACTTAAAATTTAACATTTATAGCATGGTTGCATCCAAGTTTCGTTTAACAATGATTATCTGAACAAACCAATTAACCTTTGGAGCACTGACCAAGACGTTTTCGATATGCAAACCTTTTTAGTGACCAAATCGTACACGTTAAGACAGCCTGAGTCTAACTATGGTCATATGACTTCATTCACATGACACACATACATTATACACGCACAGTCACTTCCTATCTCTGATTGGTTAAAAGGTTTCGCTCTGCTTTGTGATTGGTCAATAGGTGTGTTTGTTTTATACATTCGTCTTTCTTATTCGTCTTATATTGAGTTGAGTTGCAGTATATGTTTTGTTGTTTTGTGAGCACACCAGTAATGTCGTTTGTTGCTTGTTGAGCTCACAGTAGACATAATGTGGTGTTGGTGCATTGCAGTATCTATTTTGTGGACCATTACAGGTAAGAGGCAGCTTTAAACAAGCAGCGTCATGCTTCCTATTATAACTAGTGGTTAATACAAACAGCTAACGGTTAGCTTTCTTTGCTAAATAACGCTAACATAAGTATTAATAAGCAGCATTGGTAAACATATAGGGTATGTTACGTCACAGCGAGTCTATCTACTTCTGTGTGACTGTAATTTCCCCTCCTTCTTAAGTATAATGCATTTATAAAAGCTTTTTTCAGCTCATGAAAAGTCTAACTTTGAAATGGGAGTATCACAGTAAACATAGCGTGAGCTCATGTACAGTAAAATACATTGATGTAGGTTAATCTTTAATCCCAGAATTATATGAAATAGTGTAAATGAGATCAGCCTCAAATATCTACAGTAATAATATGAATTTAATTAATAAATATACATGTAAACCGAGGTGGAAGTGACTAAGTATAAGTACTTCCTTTACTGTACTTAAATAAAGTTTGTAGGTATCTGTACTTTGAGTATTAATTTTTCTGGCAACTTTGTACTTTTGAAAATAATAATACAGTTTTACTTTTTACTTTATTACAATTGAGAAGTTGTACTTTTTTACTTTTACTTCAGTAAAGGAGTTGAATCAGTACTTCTACTTTTATCAGATAATTTTTTCAAACAAGTAGGTGTACTTCTACTTAAGTACAGAATGTGAGTACTTTGACCACATGCCTGTAAAACTCAGACTGAGACAATTGTTCCAAATCAATTACATACAACCTTAAGGTGTAAACATGGATAAAACGGGAAA
This sequence comes from Siphamia tubifer, assembly GCA_020466265.1. Taxonomy (NCBI): domain Eukaryota; kingdom Metazoa; phylum Chordata; class Actinopteri; order Kurtiformes; family Apogonidae; genus Siphamia; species Siphamia tubifer. Next base: position 27,311,948 of record CM035793.1, read on the forward strand.
CACCTGATATCAGTTTTTTTCTATTATTAATTTAAACACAAAAAGGAAAACTGAAAAAAAAAACCACACTATCAGTTTTTTTTTTTTTCATTTTGGTTTTGGAAACAAATGATGAAGAAGTGAGTTGCTTTTTAATTGTCTTATTTTTGGTTTTATTTTGAAAAACGAATGAAGGATTGTTTTTACTTCCTATTGTATGAACACATGTTAGGCATTAAGTGTTTAGGTGCTTTTAACAATCACTAACTCTTCTATTATCATTTATGTATCACGGTATAGAGGGGAGAGCCGTCCATTCACTTCCAAACTTTGGAACAAGCTACCATCTTAAAGGTAAGTAAGCAGTGAAACCCTAAAGAATTTGCTGATGGCCGTTAACCTACTTTCACATTTCCATTTCAGGCATCATCTTTCTGCCCTACGCAGAGATTAAGGAGCCATTTGAGGCCTGGTTTGACCTTGCAGCAAAGTCCAGCCGAATAGATTATTATGGCGGTGAGTAATGCACCTCTAGGTGGCTGTTTCTCCTCCTTTTAACCCGACTGTAGTTTTCTACATGGTTGAATTAATGTTGTGAAACTGAGAGCCTCTTGTGACACACCAAAGTCACCAGACCAAACAAAATGTCCAGTCAATCAGTACAAACCCAAAAAAAAAACAGAAATGAAACATGACGACGAAGCACTGGTAGGGAACTTTAGTCAGTAGACTTATATTACATTGTCATATGACATTTTTAAATTAAGCAACTTTTATCTCCATTTCTAACAGGTCAAGTGTCCACCTACCAGTTAGCGACTGATCAACAGTGGGGCACCTCCTATAAAATTAGCCCTGAGACGACTGAAACAGAGCTGAATGTGAAGAAGTGTTTCCAGGTCAACGGTACAAAGGATGACGCCGTCAGTCCACAGTCAGCAGTGCCTGATGTGCAGGGCTTCCAGGTGTGTCTCAACATTTATCTCCTATGTCTCTGTCCTCATTTGTTTTAAAGAACAGATAAATGGCTCCTATGTTCTAGAGCAGGCATGTCCAAACCAGTCCACAAAAGGGCTGGTGTGGCTGCAAGTTTTTGTTCCAACCAACCAAGAGTACACAGTTTGACCAATCCACTCTCCAAAGACTGAGATCAGTTGATTCACTGAGTCCACTCTGCTGATTGGTTGGAACAAAAACCTGCAGCCACACCGGCCCTTTGTGGAATAGTTTGGACATGCCTTTTCTACAGTGTTTCACCAATGTGTACCTCAAATGGAGACACAATATGATTAAACAGACTGTAATTGTTTGCTGATATAGATTTTCAGTGACAAATACTTGGAAGGTGAAATTCAGTTTGTCCAAAAAGAAGTCCCCATGTGAATTTAACTGACCATATTTGGAAAACAAATATACATATCCTTCCATTGGATAATTACTGCAGTGGTTAATTTCATTTTTAGTTGTAACAAGTTCTTTATTTTAGCTTCTCATTTCTTAAACAACTATCAATTTGATAGAGAACATAAAGATTGAATTGTGTTTCAGTGAATAAAGGTCACGTGTCCTGATGAGTCTAGATTGACTGATTGAGTTATGATCAATAAGGGTGATAAGAGGCAGATGAAGTGATACTTTCATCATACTACAGTGATTGCATCAGTGTTTAAATGGATATGCCACCCCCAGGCCAAATTCAGTGTTTCCCCACTGTTCCCAGACCTAAATAAGTGTGTGGAAGCATTTTCCTGGCAACTCAGCCAATGTCCGAATCTCTGAGAACTGATCACAGGATGGTTTCCTACAGTAACTGTATTCTTGCCTTGAGTGAGTGAAGGGAGATTTGAAAGTTTGAGTGAGTTTGAGAACATCATGACTTTTGTTTTGTCTGCATTTAAAACTAGTTTTAAATCAGAAAAGGTTTGCTGTATGGGTGAGAGCTTGAGCAGGAGTGGAAGCAGCAGTCTACATGACTGTATCATCAGCATAAAAATGACATTTAACATTTGATTGATGTTATTAATGTACAATATAAACAAAAGTGGCCCCAGGACTGACCCTTGTGGAACACTTTTTGTCAGGGTAAGTGACGTAGATGTACAGCCATCAACCTGCACACATTGACTTCTATCTGTCAGGTCATTTCTAAACCAGCCAACTGCACTCTCCGTCAGCCCTGTTTCAAATAATTTATGTAAAATAATTGAGTGATCCACAGTGTCAAAAGCTTTGGAAAAGTCAATAAAAAGAGCTGCACAGTGTTGTTTGTTATCAATAAAATCATTAAAAACTGGAAGTGCTGCTGTAACTGTGCTGTGTCTTTTTCTAAAACCAGATTGAAAATCAGACAAAATATTGTTTTCATTTAAAAAATCATTCAGCTGATCACTAACCAGAGACTCCAGAACTTTGGCCAGGATGCATAACTTGGAAATGAGCCTATAATTGTTAAAAACCATAGGGTCACCCCCCTTAAGCAGAGGAGTGACAAGGGCAGATTTCCAGATAAGAGATATGGTGTCGGTGACCAAAGACAAGTTTAAAATGTGAGTCAGGGGTGGGGCAATAAAATCAGATGCCAACTTTAAAAAGTAAGGCTCGAGTTTGTCAGGGCCTGCATTTTTACCTGCGTCTAAAAGCCTAAGGGCTTTATGCACCTCCGTAACTAAAATGGGAGTAAAATTAAAATAAAGTCCTGACTGCATCTGATTATCAGTATTTGCTAAAAAAGGCTTAAGGGTGGGCTTTACAGATCCAGGGTTTAAAGACTCAAATAAAAACCCAGAAGCAATGAAATGCTCATTAAAGCAAGTAAGCATTTTGACTTGATCTGAAATTCTTTCAGAGTCCTTCACAATGGATGGAAGTAGCTCAGAATCTTTGTTTTCCCAAAATGAATTTGATGATTTTCCAGAATTTTGATGAGTTATTTAGGTTTTGTGTAGTTTGTGATAAATAGTTGGCTTTGGCTTTCCTGATCTTTACAGTACAAGTATTACGTAGATGTCTGAAGATCAACCAGTCAGAGCTTAGATTTGGCCCAGGCCAGATTACGTTGGTGGAGAAGATCCGTAAGATCTGGGGTGAACTCTGCATTATCTCTGCCCTTGACTCTATACCTCTTAAATGGAGCATGCTTATTAACAATATTATAAAAACAGCAATATCAATATCAGCTATGAGGTAAATTGAAAAAAGTCGTGAATAAAGCCTTGTTCTGAAAAGTGCTTCATAAATGATGCATGTTCTGGTTTTAGGTATTTTTGTGGTCCTCACTGTTGTAACAGCACAATGGTCACTGACATCATTTGCAAATATTGAGGCATTTGTAAAATTATGAGGAGCATTTGTTAGGATGAGGTCTATTAAAGAAGATTTATCTGGATCTTTAAGGTTTGGTCAAGTTGCACCATCTACCAACTGGAAAATGTTCAAAGCGTCACAATGAGATCGAAACTCATCAGAGACTGATTGTAACCAATTCAGGTTGAAATCACCTAAAAGTAGGAATTAAGTTGAATTGAACTCTCTAAGGAGCTGCAATAAATTAGGCAGGGCACCACTTTCTGCTGAGGGTGTTCGGGAGCAACCTACAACATTAATATGCAAAGATTTTTAAATCTCAAGATCCAAGGCTAGAAACTCAAACTGCTTTGGCACAGTTTTAGAGAACAAAACACTCACTTGAAACTTTTTCTTTATATACATGGCCACAACCCCACCTCTTTTAGCGTGGTCAGACCTAAACACATTATAGCCAAAGATATTTACATCCTTATCTGAGACAGATTTACTCAGCCACGTTTCTGTTAAAACAATAACATCTGCATCAGTCGATATTCGTAACATATCCATTTTAGCGCACATTCAGATGTAAGACACCCAGACCAGCTCTTTGTTAAAAATCTGCAGGAGTATCAAAACCTCTGGAACTCTCTGGGTCAGGGTTTGGCTAGATATTTCCATACATCAGTAATCATAAAACAATCAGGACTTTGTGTCTAGAGGACATTCTATAGCATATTTGATAACATTTTTACATTGTTATCCAAAGAGCTGGGACAGAAATGGTCATATAGAGTCATTACACTGACCAGACTAATAACATCCACAGTGTCAGAGGGAAAGAGTAGGGGCTGAAGAGGATGGAGGTTTGGCACACTACTTGATGTGCATGTTCCTAAATGATAAGTGTCTATGATTATGAAAGCTGGACCAGAATTTTTATTCCAGTGGTAGCTCCCCTTACTATTTGTAAATAAAACTAGCCACAGAAAAACAGAGATCAGCCACCAATTTAAGTTCTCCCCCATCATAGTATAACACCAATACAGCAAAGAGGGATGAATAAATATAAATAAAAAAGAAATGAATAAAAAAAAAAAACAGATGAGCCAGGATGAAGGTATTTCCCTTGACACAAGGAGGTCAGGTCCATTAGGTAGATAGGAAGCTAGCTGAGGCCCAGGCTGAAGCTAGCTGAGGCCCAGGCTGAAGCTCGCTGAGGCCCAGGCTGAAGCTCGCTGAGGCCCAGGCTGAAGCTCGCTGAGGCCCAGGCTGAAGCTAGCTGAGGTCCAGGCTGAAGCTCGCTGAGGTCCAGGCTGAAGCTCGCTGAGGTCCAGGCTCAAGCTCGCTGAGGTCCAGGCTGAAGCTCGCTGAGGTCCAGGCTCAAGCTAGCTGAGGTCCAGGCTGAAGCTCGCTGAGGTCCAGGCTGAAGCTCGCTGAGGTCCAGGCTCAAGCTAGCTGAGGTCCAGGCTGAAGCTAGCTGAGGTCCAGGCTGAAGCTAGCTGAGGTCCAGGCTGAAGCTCGCTGAGGTCCAGGCTCAAGCTAGCTGAGGTCCAGGTTGAAGCTCGCTGAGGTCCAGGCTGAAGCTAGCTGAGGTCCAGGCTGAAGCTCGCTGAGGTCCAGGCTGTAACAGGTGGAGACATTGGCTGGGTCGCCAGGAAAATGCGTCCACACACTTATTTAGATCTGGGAACAGTGGGGAAACACTGAATTTGGCCTGGGGGTGGTGTATCCCTTTAAGGTGGTCCAATAAAAGAGACTGTCTCTATTGTCATGTTTTTATGTAAATGTAAATTAGAACAGTATAATCAACATAACATGCCTGCATTTGAAAACCGTGGGCATTCAGTTCATGCCAGAGTTTTAGACTATCTGCCCCCTCCCCCAGAACTGGTGCACGCCAAAGGTTTTGCACAAACAGAGGGTAATGAATTGAATGTAATTATTGAAGTAAAATGGACATTTATTTCAACTATTATGGCCGGTTTATCTGTCTTCAGTGTAATGATTCTGAGCTCCAGAGTTGGTTGTGACTCTACAGTCTACTTAGTAAATGAAATATAAAGCTCACCACTTTTACCCCACAGCTGCCACTCTAAGACACATTGCTGATATCTGTTAAATTTTTGTTCACAGAGCTCACAGGGGCTTTGTAAAGACATTTAAATGTTATGTCCACAATGTTTTATATCCTTTAAAAACTGGTACAGTTTGTGAGTACAGTTGATAGTCACTCTATAGACAGTTACAAGTGAATTGTAAGTTATAGCAAAACCAAAGAGTTCAGCAGGGACCTCTCATATCTCATTAGGCTGTAAAGCTATATCCATGTGTTTAAGTGCCAACAGCCACAGTGCACAGTGTAAACCACAGTGTAAAGTGTATACATAAATTGTTAAAAAAAGTTAAATAAAAATCTCTAAAAGTTTTGGCTCAGAACCACAGAGCTCAACTATATTTTATAGGCTTTATATACAGTTTTACATAAAAGGTTTGTTTAATTTGTTGAGCGTTTTTTTTTCTATATCCAATCTGCTGTCTCTTCCCCAGTTCCTGAGGATGGAACAGTATGCAGGCTTCCCATGTGAAGTGTGGCAAAATGTCACCATGAAAGGCTACAAGAAGAACACATACACACTGTGGGTGACCCGTTCAGAGAGTGGTGCAGTTGTCACACCTTTACACTATGAGATGATGGGATACAACACATTGTTGGGTTCCCACTACGACAAATACTTGGTGGACTACAAGGAGTTCAGTTCTCATGTGGACCCCAAAGCCTTCTTGTTGCCTGAAGGTCTGTATTTATTATTATATATGGAGCACCAAAAAATAAATGTATGTATTAGTGTTATGAACAGTTCACCATTACCAATCATTCTAAGTTCAGTTCTATTTTTTCTATCCACATTAGTACAAGATAAAAGATCATTTAGAACAGTGTACATTTTTTTTGCTGGTGTTTATGTGCAACATCAACAACCAAAAGAACAGAATGTGGTCCAAGCACCGATGACACGTGGATTAAATGTAAATTTATGAGGAACATGAGCAAAGGTGTAGAGATCCATCAAGAGTATTTTGTTCAACTTGTTCTGATTATATTCTCCTGTCCAAAAACAAATATAACATTTTAATATGTAAATGTTGGATAATTATCTGTTGAATCTACAAAGTATAATTACATAAACAACTTTGTCAAATGCATATTTTTGTGAAATTATACATTTACAATATTAATCTGTACTTTCTTATTAATATCATTGAAACATTAGGGTAAAATTAAGCCAACAAACCAAACCTTTGGTGATTCAAGGAAAATAAGCAGTGGCAAGGATTTCAAAAAACAATGTTAATTTTATATATATTGTCAATCTATATTTGCATTGAATATATTATAACAAATGAATGGGGTCTAGTGGTCTACAGCTAGTAAACATTATTTTACCATATTTGTTCCCCAATAAAATGCCACCTATTTAAATGCTTTTAGATTACTGTATTTATGTAGGAATAAAAAATATTCAGGCATAATGTAATTTATGTTCTTAACCTCTTGATACGCAGGAAACTACAAGTTTTGACTTTTTTTATGTTAAATAATTGCTTTTTTGGAAACAGTACAATGTTTCCAACAACAAGTTTCAGATACATTATTAAAATTTCGATGGAATGTCCTTTTGTAGTTGACATCAGGGTCTCAGGAGGTTAATATGCTACTTATATTGTTGATACTTGGATGTCATTTAATTAATTTTTGTGTAACTTTTTATGATCACCCAACTCCTCCATAGTTATACTGTATGTATCAAGACCCTTTTGAAAGAATAAACAGGCTGATGACTCATTTTCCTTTTAATACTAGGAATGACATGTGGTGGATTTCCTGGTCCAGGAGTGGAGCATCACATACTGGCCAACCCAATGAAAGAGCTCATCCACACCACAGCAGCAGGACATTCACAGAACATTTTTAACCATTTCAAGGAGAAGCATCAGCGTCAGTACAGAGACAAAAAGGAGCACGAGGAGAGGGAACAAGCGTTTCTTAATAATCTCCGGTGAGATTAACGGTCGTAATGTGTGACACGTGGCTTTTAACTGTAACTAAGATCTGATGTGTTTAAGGACCTGTTTTTGATAACCCCTCTTTAAGGTATGTCCACTCCAAAAACAGAGCAGGGTTATCCTTTTCCCTGTCTCTGAACTCACTGTCAGATCTCACGGCACCAGAACTGGCCATTTTGAGGGGAAGGAAACAACGCAAGACGCCAAACCAAGGCCTCCCCTTCCCCTCATACAGCGGAGTTCAACCACCAGAGTCATTAGACTGGAGACTTTATGGTGCGTACATTCAGGTTTGGACGTTCCCACTCACAATAAATGTCACAAAGTCATAAAGGGTGAACGATGTGAGACCAGAGCTGCTCAGGAATGACGGAACTATACAAGTGGGAGCTTGTATTACTTTAAAACAAAAAAGTCCCACCTAAAATGATGTTTCAGGTAAATGTAAAATGTATTTATTAGATTTTCTCTTTACCGTGCCTTCATAAAGCTCACTTTAATGAGGCATTAATAATAATATATGATTTGCATCCCAGTATATACATTTGCCTTAGGTGATAGTGCTGCATCATACTGCCATGGCAAACACAGATAATACAATTATAATACAACACTAATCTAATCCCAATATCCATGAAATAAATGCTTATTAATGTCCAATACAATTTTATTTGAGGTTTTCTTTAGTAAGTAACACCAATGTAGGGATTATACACAGTAGATAAATAGCAAATGAATCAGAACTAAATGGCTTCTACATGTAAAATGCAGTATTTAATGTTTAATCAATTTTTTTTCAAAGTAGTACAGCTTCCTAAAGTTGACTTTTTTGGAAAATTTGTAAAATAATTTGGTATTATATTAAACCAAGCTTTAGGTATCCCAGAGTTTTTCTTTACACTATATTTTCATAATTTTCTCTGTCCATATGATCCCCTATAGCCTCTATAATATACAGATTTTTTTTTTACATTCAATTTAAGCAATTTTTAAATGATATTTGAATGTTATAACATGTCATTGTAACTTGTTTAAAAAAATTAATTGTGGCATTATACCTTTACATTGTACTGTACACACCAAGGAAACGAGGTAATATGAAAACAGGTAATGTTAAACAATGGCTTAAAACATTAAAATGATGCCTAGAATCACTTTGCAATTACAGCCATTAAACACAGCCTTGTTCAACCAACATTGCTCACGTTTGCACTCTGCGTGCTTTTCTAGTTTTTAAAAATGTAATTAATTAATTTATTTTCCCTTGTTATTGTCATTTGTATATGTTTTTCATATATCTATTTGTTTTTTGTTTTAGTGTGTGTGTGTGTGTGTGTGTGTTTTAGCAATAAAGTTTAAAAAAGAAGATGAATGAATTAATGAAACTAGAAACGCACTCAGAGTGCAGACCTCTGCCAAGGTAGACCCCCCCCCCACTCCACCACCACCCAGGTCACCACCAAAATCTTATCATTTCCAGATCTCCCCATTACCAACATACCCTGAATATTTCATCAAAATCCATTCATAAGTTTTTGAGTTATCTTCTACACAAACAAACATCCAAACCAACCAACGGAACGCAGGCAAAAACATAACCTCCTTGGCAGAGCTAATTAATGAAACAAATGAATCTACTGATAGTCACTCACAGTCATTGACACAATCAGACATAGGTACACACACACACACACACACACACACACACACACACACACTCAGACAGCATAATTAAAAAAAAAACCAAAACAATACAATAGTAATTATATTATACATATGAAGTCAGTAGTTTCTTTCTAACATTTTTTTTTTCTTTAAGGCAGAAAATAATTGTGATGATTTAATGAACCCATGTAGCTCATTCTAAATGTGCAGACTCCTGCAAATGATACATTTCAGTTCATAGTTAACATCTCAGTTCAAGTGTGGACTCTGTTCCTACAGGTGCTGTGACTCCAGTCAAGGACCAGGCCATCTGCGGGTCCTGCTGGAGCTTTGCCACCACTGGAACAATAGAGGGCGCTCTCTTCCTTAAGGTGACTTGAACAGTTACATTTCCACTAAACTGCACACTTCTACTGTGTTCAACAAGCATTGCTGTTTTCTTATTTGCTTTGAAGCCACATATGTTCAGCTATGTGCCTCATCTGTTCATATTTTTAATTTCTATTTCTGTAATATTTACTGTTCATTTAACATTTAATCTTACTAAATATTCTAGGAAAGAAACATGGAACCAGAACCAGTGCAACTGCAACAAATGGATGTATAATGTATACATATATAATGTATAATGGGGGCAAAATGTGTCTGATGCTTTGTGGTAATTTAGAAATTGCACAAAAGAGGAAGAATCTGACCCAAAAAAAACAAAACAAATATTGTAACTAACATATTTCGATAATCCATGTAACAATAGTTAGAGGCTCAGTACACATTTTTTGTGAGATTGTTGAGGATTTAACTCAACAGATGAAACACTGACTCCCTCTTTCAGTCTCTTTCACAAGCTTCCCCCCAGTTTCACACATGTAGACCCTCCCCCCAGTTCTGGGTACTGGATTTCTTTGCCCTCAGGAGCAACTACTGTATTGCTGAATTGTGTTGCCATAGTCCCAACACACGTTCTTTAATTAGAAAGAAAAGGGGGAGAATGGCAATGGTTTTTAAGAATTATTTTTTTATTCAAATGCTTGACAGGTGCAACAAAAATTAAAGTCGCTTTCATATACGTATAACCATGTATGTACATAATGTCATTTGATCATCATAAATGGAATATTGGCCACAAAAACTACAAAATAACTTTTCACCTAAATATGAGAAAATGCTGAATTTGGCAGATTAGAGTGTACTGTTGTAAGATGTTTGCCTCCGTTAGGCTGAAGAAAATCACTCTGTGAATGAAGTGTCGTAGCAGGTCCTTAAGTCCATTCACTATGTAACTTGGACACACATTAGATGGACTTGACAGTTTTTACAAATAAATAATGCCCAGTGAATGTCAGCTTTTGCCTGGCTCCATCGAAAGCTCAAAGGAATTCCTTTTCCAGTGTTGCCAAGCAACTTGACCCAAACATTGAGCTGGTGTGTTATAGGATTGTTTTGGCACCCTACTGAAGTGACCAGCTTCTTCCTCCCTCTCACACATTCTCTTCATTTTGTCACATTCTTGTTGGTAAGCTAAATAAAGGCTTAACAAAGGATGTCACAGATGATAGCATTGTCAATACAGTGGAAAAGGGGAATGAAAGTTTCTGTGGGTAAAGATGCTGCTCATGTGCTTGGTTTGGATGGGTATATACATACATATATAAGTGTTGTTAAAGACTCAGCAGTTCCCCTTTGTGCATTTTCATTGGAAGGTAATGAAGCAGCAGTAGGAGACCTATGAAATGCTGCATCTCTGTCCCCACTGAGGGACTCATAATCAGACCTGGTCCCCTGGGGGCCCTGTGAATTTACATCTTACATCCAGCCTTAACATTTTTAATTAGAACTTTCACTCTTTTCATCTTTAAACTATAGAGCTCTCTTGCTGTCGAGTTTGTTGGTTGTTTTTATTATCTGCTTGATCTCTTGTTTATTTTAGAAACTCTTTGACACACAAAGCTAGTAAAAGCACGGTGTTGTGTTTCACTAACAGATGAACAATCGTGTCTCACTGTTATTTCAGACGGGCTACCTGCAGGTCCTGTCTCAGCAGATGCTGGTGGACTGCTCATGGGGATTTGGGAATAACGGCTGCGATGGAGGTGAGGAATGGAGAGCATATGAATGGGCCATGAAACACGGAGGTATCGGCACAACAGAAACCTATGGATCTTACAAGGGAATGGTGAGAACATGCATCGTCTCATGTTGTTGAAGCGTAAGAACTTGTGAGGTTCGTGCTTCATTAAAGCACATAACCAAATATCACTTATTTCCTTTTATTTAAGGGGTGATTTCAAAGAATAATACAGTTTGACCTTAACCTGTTTTTCCAGTTCCGTATAAAGAAAAAGTAATTCTGAGTGGGGATTTTCTCCACAGATGAGAATTTTCGCTGAACTTTCTCTGAAACATGATATACACTGCAAAAATCTGCATCTTACCAAGTGTATTTTTTACATTTCTCGTCAAAATATCTAATCACACTTACGATTAGACATAATCACCCGAAGAGTAACTTTTCAGTCAGATACAAGAACTTACTTTTAAAATGTTATTTTAAGAAATATTACCTACGTAATTTTCACCTGTTCCATTGGCAGATTAGCAGGATGTAATTTTTTTTTTTTGTGATTGTAATAATATCCATATTTGCTGTCCTTCGTTTGGTTAAAGGGTCTCAATCATCTTCAGTTTGGTTTGGACTCACACCACTGCAGGCTGTTTGGTCTGCACTGTGATCAGGGGGGGTTCATAGCTTCACATTTTGAGTCAAAACAAGGAAGGACAAAACTCCAGAGCTCCATTTGATTTGTGATTTCCATTTTCATGTTTTGTTTTTGGGAGTGCTTTTTTTTTGTGTGTGTGAAGTCTTAATTTTGTAGAAGCTGGAAAATGAATTTTACAAGGGAAATAAATATGTGATGCCTATTTGATATGATGAACAAAAGTCACTGATTCATTAATCTTCCGTTGGTCAGTCTTTATTCAAACAGTGCTGTTAGACATGCAGCAGAGTTCTCGCTCTTATCTTTGTCCTCTTATACCTGATGACTTGGGTCTCCCAAAATCCCTTGGCCTCCTTCCTGCCCATCATCTGGAACTGGTTTCCATGCCTAATGTTTTTACCACATTCCTTTTGTTACCATACAGATGTAGAATTTAGTTCTGGCTACTTTGTCACCTCCACTTTTCCTTTCGCATGCAAACGAACCATCTTACACTTGTCCTGCATGTTTTCCTTTCTAAAGGAAACACATGTTCAACTTTAAAAGTTGTTTTCCGTCTTTCCCTGAACAGAATGGATTTTGCCATATGAACGAGAGTCAGCTTGTTGCTCGTATTAAGAGCTACACAAACGTCACTTCAGGAGATGCAGAGGCTCTGAAGATAGCGCTCTTTAAAAATGGACCAGTGGCTGTCAGTATTGATGCATCACATCCATCATTTGTTTTCTACAGCCATGGCGTCTACTATGAGCCTGCCTGTGGTATGTTTACAGATATGTCCATGTTTACTAGATCAATTGCCTCCACCTGTTCCCTAATCCAGACTGATTTTTTTTTTTTTTTTTCTTCAGGTAACACCACTGATGCTTTAGATCATGCTGTGCTCGCAGTGGGGTATGGTACCCTTAAGGGGGATCCGTATTGGTTAATAAAGAACTCCTGGTCCACCTACTGGGGAAACGACGGCTACATCCTCATGTCAATGAAAGATAACAACTGTGGTGTCACTACTGATGCTACATTTGTAACTCTAGCATAGATGTACAGACATCTATATTTTAACACAGTTGAGTTCCTGTTAATTTAAGTGCCTCCGCATGAATGTAGGATTTTCCTATCATTTTTAGCTGATTGAAAACATTCAATGTTCACTTTTGAGTTTGTTGTGTTTTGAGGTTATAATAATGCACACAAACATTCAGATATGGATTTTAATATGTTTTATTCCTGCTCACACACCGGTTGTCATATTTTCATTTGTTCTTGAACTTTTATCATGTGATACATTCAAATACACCACACTGGAATCAATGCAATAAAGGCTGCAATGTTTTACATTTGCTGGCTTCATTGTATGTTAATCTAATTTAACCTCATGTTTTGTATAGCAGTAGTGCATGCTCCCTGAGTACATGCATCTTTTGTTCTTTACATACAAACAGTTTTTCGGTCAGACTAACAACATTTTAAAGTATCCAAATCCCCCAAACTAGGACATCAAATGGCCTATACGTCTGATCCATGCTTTTAGTTTTAATCTTTTAATGTATCACTTATTCAAGTACACAAAAAGCCCTTGGATATTATGAAAAGTATACTGGAAGATTTATAGATATTAATAAAGTCTAAATACAAACAGGCTACAAATGCTCATGAAATGTCCCATTATATACTGATACAATTGAATCCCTTGTTTCCCATACAAAACAGGTAAACTAAAATGCATTCTAACAAAATGCTACATTACTTACTAAAGGAACCTAAGACATGCAATCCTTTAAAAAGGCTGATTATGAAACCACAATAGAAAACAAGGCAGTTTCTTATTGAATACAACATTAACATACAACAGTCTTCCACAAATAGTCAACATGGTACATTTTTGTACAAAAATACTATTATGCATTTTAGTAAATGCATAAAATTAAGAAATCCTTAAGTCTTGAAAAACATACAACCTGAAAAATAAGTGCTTCACAGTCTACGTTCTGGTTTAACCTGATTTTTCAACTTAGCACAAAGTAATATTTTGACACTGGGTTTACGTGAATATATATATGTATACCCACATGCACACAAATACAAAATGGTACAACCCAAGATTGCAAAAGATGACTTCCTGACTTAAAGGGGTGTTTTGGTAGAACATACAGTAAAGCTATTGAGTCACCTTGGCAGCAGAAGTGAATGCCTGCTTTGTGCAGGTGTGTGTAAATGCATTGGTTTAGTGTTTTTGCATAGAGATCACGATAAGATCTGAAATATATACTGCATAGAGGATGATATGTTTCTAATGTTTCTGCTGTCCAACCGTTTGTAAAGTGTGAATAATGGAACGTGTGCATTAATATACTGTCAGATTTGTCCTGCGAAATGCTAACTACTGCTCTTCTGTGTTGTTTTCTGAGTGGCCAAAATCCTCAGACATTTCAGTTTTCTCTTTGACAGGAGGTGACCTGCAAAAACAAAGACGTTTTACATAGGAAAAACAACGTCAGGGGGGTAGAGTGGTAAAAGTTACCCAAAATATCCACTGAAAATATGTAGTATGACATTAAACCAAATAATCAAGGATTGTTAAAGCCTTTATTTCCATATCAGAAGGAAGGAAGAAATAGCTCCTGTTCACTTCATATGTGGAATCTGTGCATTAATGTTTGTGGACTAAGTCAGTTCTGTTAAAGCTCCTGTGAGCAAGAGACTTTCCCTGTTGCCTGGAAAACCAGCCTGGAGTTACACATGCAGACGCACACAGAGTGCTGACTTAAGAGTAAAGCCTGTCTGAATGTTAAACAATGCCTCAGAACCCCTGTGATTTTTGGAAAAACCATAAATAATTGGTGAACACAAAGGTGATCATGAGTGGCCGGAGGTTCTATATATGTTCAAGTACTGTATATGTAATTTTTCCCCATGTACTGTGAAAAATAAGTGGGCAGTGGTCTAGGACAGTTTTAAAAACACTGAACTCCCCAAAAGGGAGCAGATCAAATCAAACTAAAGCCCCAGCCACAGTGTTTGTCAACCATGTTAAAGCTCCTCCCACAGTCTTAATTGTCTCGAGGTGTTTCATAGACATAGCAGCACCATTTCCATGGCGATGAGCAGTGCAGGAAACACACTACACACTCTGTTACATGTAAAAATAAGTGTAAACATACTACTGAATTCCTGTGATTTGGGGGAAAACTGTAAATAATTGGTGAAAACAAAATTAATCATGAGTGGCAGGAGGATCTGAGGAACAAGTAGATGTAGTTTTTGTGTCTGTACTGGGAAAAATAAGTGAGCTATGGCAATTTTAATAACACTGAACTCAACATGAGACAGAAATAACATTTTATAATATCCACCTATATCATCCCAAACAGGTTCCTGTCATTTCAAAAGAGCTAGATCTTCAAACCCTGGTTTGTTTGAATTCTGAGAACTACGGCAGCATTTGTGGATAAGATTGTTTAGCATTTTGCTGTGAGGGCGAGTTACTCAGTATGGAAGCCCTGAGTTGCACATTGAAAAAAAAAAAAATGTATGAAAAAAAAAAAAAAAATTTAAATATCTTGTTGTTTTAAGAAAGTTATCTCCTTATGTCGTGATGCCATTATGCTGTCTCAGATAAGCTGATTGAACCACATGGACACGGGGGGAAACTTTGGGAGTAACCAGCTACTAGATGATTCGATTAATCTTTCACCCCTATACCCAGATTGGATTTATTTACACGTCAGGACCACTATGGGCCTCCACCAGAGTTTCCTCTGGCTTCGCCCTGCCCAGGCATAGTTCACCATCTTTTGAGTCCTATCACATGCACTCACACTCAGCTCCCAAGACGGGCCGGTGGGGTGCCCAGGGCCCCACGTGGCCAGAATCCCACCTCAGCCAATCCCCTCACTGCTCCATGGAGTTTCAGGGAAGACCCTCTGACTCGCACGTGCATTAGATTCCTTGGTCTGTGTTTCAAGACGGGCCAGGGGGGGTTGCCAACATAGGCGCAGACCCCTGGCACCTGTTATAGGTCGGTTGGTCCTCACCCTGGCGAGCCACCTTCCCCCCTGACCCTTCCTGGCAGAGCCGGTCATGGTGCACCGCCGCACAGGAAATGCACCCGGCAAACCATACCCGATCAGACTCCCATGCGCTCACCCTCCCCCAACTATTTGTCTGACTGACTTCAAATCAAGTGCAAATGAAAGGTAATGACCTGGGGATGTCTCATGTCATGACATCATTAAGAATTGGGGACATTCAGGGATGTACCCCTCACTGTTGCTTCCAACAGTGTAAGCCTAGTTATTTATTATTTCTTTAGTTTGTTTTTACCTCCTCCAGAGGAGCTTTGTGTTGTGAGACACTGACAGACATCAAATACATGTATTTTCTCTTGATCTGTGTTTGAGAGATGGAATTTTAATGTCAATAATTAGAAGACATCTGGTTTGAGTTGAAGCAAAAGAATCAGTCAACATGTTTAACCCTCTACTTCTCTTAGGGAGTGACTGAGAAATGAGAATCTGCTGCAAGTCTCCTAAGAAGACAGGACAGCAGCAAAACCAAGTAACACTGAAACAGGAAATGACACTCCAGTGAAGCTTCTTGTTCTTAAGTGACTGTGATTAAGGCTCTTCCTCGTCCCTGCATACACTCTTGTATTCAAATATAAATGGTAAATGGTCTGCATTTATATAGTGCTTTTCCACCTTCAAGGTGCTCAAAGCGCTTTACATTAGCTTCACATTCACCCATTCTCACACACACTCATACACCAGTAGGTTTCTAGGGTCTAAGGTCATATAAGAATGAATGGTTTCAGCATCCAAGGTGGCAGTGTTTAGGCGATGAGAGGTTTTGGCCATTGTAGTGTCTGAAAGGTCTTAAGTGGTTTGATATATATGTTTGAAAAGAAGGGTCTCGAATATGTATGTTTGAAGGAAGGGCTCTTGATATGTACTGTTGAAGAAAATGTCTTTGACATGTATGCTTTATGAGGTCTGAGGAGTTTGGGTCAACAATGTTGGGGGTTCTCTGAAGCTGTGAAAGAACAATGACCTTTGTGTGGACCTCAAATGTTTATGGTCAACAACCAAACCTATAGACAAGTTTACAACCCGTTTCCGCTTGACTTCCTGATTATGCTCTTCACTTCCTTTCTAGCTCCTCCGGTTGACTTTACTTGTTAACTCCGATATAAACGCAGTGATTCAGTGAGAAAAATTATGGACAACTACAAGAGGAAAAGTGGTTCGGGACCTACGTGTGCAGTCGTTGGTTGTAAAACCTCAAGAAAACACCTGAAGGAGTGGTTAGATAGAGTGTTTTAACCACAAACCTGCCATAAAGAGGCAATGTTTCACAGGCATTGAATTTAAAGTATCTACCCCACAATGTTTTTGTGTGTTCCCATCACTTTGTGGATAAAAGACCAAAAATAATGATAACCCGTTCCGAGATACACTGGCTTTACACAGCCAAAGAGGCTACGACTCACCCAACGGACTATTATCTCCCCAAAGCGATTTAAACTTGAATCTGATGGTAAGTTCAGCAACTTTCGCTATGAAATGAAAGCTTTAGCCATGAAACTGTCAATACTGTTAAGTGTGAAATTGTCATACACTAACATTGCCACCGGTGTTTATGCTAAAACAGCTGATTAGCATATAAGCTAATGTTTATAGACAGTAGAGCTGTATGTGTAAGTTGGATTGACAGATCGTCTACAGTGCTCTGTGTGTAGGGTTGTCAAACGTCCCTTGAAATACGGAATCGTCCCATATTAAAAACAAACTTAAATTCAAGAAGAAATTCTTATTTTGCCATTGATGATTATATAAAAAAAATCTGAGGTCTGTGAATTTGATGGGATTTGCCATAGTGTCCCGTATTTTCCCCTCACTGAGTTGACAGCCCTATCCGTGTGTGTGTGTGTGTGTGTGTGTGTGTGTGTGTGTGTGAGAGAGAGAGAGTGAGAGTGAGTACAATTTATTATTATATATTAGTGCTTTATATGTAGATACTGATACGCCTCAGAGGCTTTCAGATTGTCCATAACTTTCCTGTCTATTGCAATGGAATCCATGAAATACGCGCAAATCTTGCTGTACGTTACGTTGGGCCACGTCATCATATTATCCTCCGAGGTCTGCACCATATTCGGGTGGGGGAGAATAATGCCATCTCCAGACAAAGTACTACTAAGTAAACTATATTCTCAGGACATTATAGCTCACAAAAAGCTAGCAATCAAAGTCTGTTCACATCTTCCGGCGGAAGTAACTTGCATATCTGGATGGTAATGGCGCTGCCCAGGGTTTGTGGCGTAAACTTGTCTATATAAAGGCAATGTTACATGTTTTTTGTGAAGCTTCATATTGATAGAGAGGCTAAAGATTGGTGGGGAGCTTCATATTGGTGGAGAAGTTCACTCGGTAGACCATGACGCCTGTATGATACAGATATTTTTGTTAATGAATTATGTTGTTAAATTAAAGCGCTGTCAGCAAAGCCTTCTTCATTATCATCATCTTACCATTATTATGCAAATATTATGGCAGTGATGTGGTAATAATATACAGTATATTACTGTTAGATTGTATAAATAGTTTTGCTTTTTAGACAAAGTTTTAGTCATTAACAGAAACCCCACTTTAATATAAGCCCAGGTCACCTTGTTCTGTCATACCTTATGCCCCAGTTTTCTACATCCTCCACTGTGTCAGGAAGAGGTCTGTCAGCAGTTTCGGGCAGTGCCAGGCCAAGGACAGCACCCAGCAATGAAGAGGTACCGAAGACGATGAGGGGAGTTACAGGACTGTGGTTATGAAGTATGTTGATAATCGGTGCTAAAACCCCACCAATCCTTGCAAACATACTGCATGCACCTATGCCTGTTTGCCTGCAGGAACATAAGGAATAAATTAGACTTGCTCGTAGAGTGACAAAAAAGATGAGATGACGTGTGATGGATGATATGATATACAAAAAACAAAAATCTTACCGCAGTACAGTAGGGAATATCTCAGCTGTGTACACATAGATCACAGCAAAGGAAGCTGCTATACCAAACTTTCCTGCTATGGCAAGACCAGTCAGTATGTTGGGATGATCTAGATGTAGAAAGAGGGAATTATCATAAGACAGTTGAGACTGGAAGATGAACCTGTGTATTTCACTACTTGCACTTTCACTAAATATTCCCCCCTTTTTTCTCAGTTATTTAGAAGATAATAATGGAGCATTGTTTCCTAATTTCTTCTCTTACAACCAAATAATATAATCAGGGGTTCATTTGAGCCGGACCATGACAGAACATGATCTGGGACCTCATGATTTTGACCCCCCTGTGTTCTGGGACTTATTTGTGCTCATCCACCACCTCTCGTGAATAAAAAAATATAGATATATTTATATGGAAAAACATTTTAAAATGTCTAAAATAAATTGGTACATTTTATTTCATTTAAATAACACATCTTCATGAGTTCATGTTGATGGTTAAGATTCAACATTATTTGAGAGTCGGAGATGTGTTGCCTGGCACCACAAACCATGCCCCAAAACAACGAGCAAAATGGAAACCTAGAATATTCGCACATGAGGAGCAATCGAATTGAGAGGAAAAAAACGAGTGGTGTTTCATTTTCAACAATAATCAACATGTCTGAATGACAGATGAGTTTGATGTCCGTTTTTTAAGAAAAAGGAGAAGGAGATGCCTCAAAAGGACTTAAAGCAACCAGCGATGTGGACAGAAGCATTGCTGATCATGCTAGAAGTCACAAGGCAAGCGATGAAGCTAGCATGGCTACCACCTCAACAGTTAGCCTGCAGTTTCATTGACCGCTAGCCTGCAGGTTCATGGACAGCTAGCCTGCAGGTTCATGGACTGCTAGCCTGCAGGGTCATTGACAGTTAGCCTGCAGGTTCATGGACCGCTAGCCTGCAGGTTCATGGACCGCTAGCCTGCAGGTTCATGGACCGCTAGCCTGCAGGGTCATTGACAGTTAGCCTGCAGGTTCATGGACCGCTAGCCTGCAGGTTTGTGGACCACTAGCCTGCAGGTTCATGGACCGCTAGCCTGCAGGTTCATGGACATTTAGCCTGCAGGTCCATGGACAGCTAGCCATATCTGATCCCGACGATAGAGCAGTGAATCAGGTTAATCGTACACAAGGTCGTGGGTGTCCAAGGGTCATAGAACTGCTACAGATACACTCAATAAAACCTGAAACAGGGAGAGGGAGGATAATTCTGATATGCTGGTGATGGGGAGTATTTTGAACAACTAAATGGTGAGCATACTTTGCATTAATAGGCTGCTGTGCCAATCCTTAAATAAAAAATTTAAGATTTGTGTAATTTTTTGTAAGCTCTGGAAAAAACGTTTTAACATGGACCTGTTAGTCGCCCCTGGTGCTTACACCATGCAGAATATAGCTAACCTAATTATTAGTTAATTGTCATAATAGCATATAAGCTATTGTCTGAAATTGAGGCTGTTAAGTAACCTGACTCACGTCATCCAATCAGTGTCATTGTCATAAGTACACAGATTGGTCAGAATGTTCCTCTGGTTACACCCTCTAGACTGGACTAAAACATTTCGTTTTTTTTTTTTTGACAAACATTCTATTTTAGTGGGTGCAAAGGGGTCGGGAAAAAGTTTTTAAGCAATATGGTAAAAAAAAAAAAAAAATGCTCCAGAAAACACCCCCTATCCTACTTTTAATTATAAATTGTATCAAAACATTGGACACTGCAAAGTAGCTCAAATAATAATAATAATAAAGCATTTAAAAATCTGAATTCTGAAATGGTACTGGGGGGGGGGTTAGAATACCTTTAGTCAAGGCATCCAATCAAGAGTAATAGATAACAATTCAGATCAGATCAATTAGAACATATAATTGTAAGCACACAATGGCCTTGTTACCTGCAGGGACAGCAAGCATGAAGAGACAGGCCAGGCCCCCAACAGCCAGGAACCCACTTTGTGAGAGTCGACGGCTCCATGGGAGGACGAGCAGAACCAGAGAACGAGCCGGAATCTCCACCAACCCAAACACAAAATGACTGAGGTAGAGGTTTGTCCCTAACCTGGACACACCCAGTGAGAGGCCATAGTACACCAGCACGTTGACAAACCTGGGACAGTAAATAAGATACACAATATGAAGTATACAGGATGGGCTTTGCTACTTTGATTGAACTGTGCATCAACACATTAAGTTATGATTTACCAAATATAGAATAAGATGAAGGCTCTCTTCCTCATCTGAGTGGTCCGTACAAGATCCACTGCTGAGTGACTTCGCTTCCTCTCACCTAAAATTTCGCACTTCTCCACCTGAAGAAGTTCAGTTCAGTTACTTTTATTTGAGCAGTTCATCTTAAAAATAAATAAAATACAGAACAAAAGAAACAAAAGACAAAATAAGGATTTCAGAGTCACCACTCAAAAGGAGTAGGTTGAAGTTCAGAGAACTTATAAAAATCCCACCCCTCATTTAACAATTTTTTATTTCAGTGATAAAAAATGTTATAGATTTCATTTACATCACTCATTTTAATGTCCATCTTGACCATATGTCTGCTTAAAAACTGAACCTCCTGCATTATTGCAGGTGGTCTATTTTTGCAGCATTTGTATATTTTCATTTATGGACATGTAGTAAATAAATTGTAATTTCAAAAAATAAGGTTTGATTTTTCTAATACTTTAACTGAATGACAAATACCTAAACTTACTGAGAACCTAGAGGTCACAGGGAGGATTTTTAGTTGCTTCCATGGAGTATCTCTACTAAAAGGTGTTTCTGCCTGTTGTTTGGTCAAGGTATGTTTTAACCCTTGTATTATGTTGAAAATTAATTACATTGATTATGCTGTAGGTAATTTTGACCGGTACTCTATAAATCCACTCAATACAGTTAAAAAAAAAGGCTCAAGCAATAACAATGTTATTTTAGATGACATAAATATTTAGAAAAGAGACATACAATATCTTTGTATTTCAACACTGCATTTAAGAACTGTTTTGTTCAAGTTTTCCCCCTCTTCATAAACACATTTTATTTAATTTTTCATTCTTTTCCTTTTTATTTTACCTGTGTCCACTGGATCCTCCTCCAGGTAGTTTTCCAATTTACTGATGTTTATTCAGAAAAGCAATCAAAATACTAATAACTGGGTAAACTAATTAAAGTACATGGTAAAGACATGTTTATTTTGGATCTGTACAGATAATTACCCACATTAAAGTGTCTGGTGTCTTTGTATACACTCCGCACAGACGTTCCATTACACAGCAGAGTTTTCAGATTTTACTCACCAGTTCATGACCCTAAATGAGGAAAAGTCACATTTCATGAACAAAAAGAAATGATAACCAGTACTTCAACCAATACAAAAACTAAAATAGATCAAATTGACCCTTAACATAATACGAGGGTTAAGTGTAAATTGTCATAGTTTAACATAAAGTCATTAGCTGCTTTTCCACCACAGCAATTCAGATTTCACCTGTGACTCTTCAGTGGATTCTCAATAATATTACCTGGATTTAAAACCTTTCCTCAAACTTCAAATTTTCCCTGAAAAAGGTTCCTTGAATTCTTGATGGGCGGAACTATGTGCTGAAGAATGCTGATTGGTGGACAACACTTCCATTTCTACAAGCTTCATTTGTTTTTGTATTTTGATCTTTTAGAAACTGGAGTAAAATAAGAGAATCTATAAAAAGCAAATAGACAACGAGGTTCACTTGTTGAATATTCACTTTTGTGCTCCTGAGTGCATTTAGTTTCCTCCTGTAAGTGCATTTTAATCATCTTTCTGTCCATTTGAATACACTGAATACACTCAGCAAACATTCACAAGAGCCTGGCCATTGTTAAACATATTTGCCAAAAACACTGCAAAAAAAACACACACAAATAAAGATAAAGTTCAACAGGACTCCAAATGGTTGAGTCTGATTTGAATAAACTTTCTGGAACTTTGAGGTGCAATAAAAATGCAAACCACACATATTACCAAGAACTATTTTACCCAGGGAAATTAATTACTGGTAATAAAAGTTCCTAAGAATGTTGGTGGAGAATGGGCTATATTATATTACACAAATGTTCAGTTGGATGCCAGGAAAAACTTTTGTTAATAACCAAATGTCATAGTCAAGGTTGTTGTGATCTAATGCCATTTAATGTTTTTTTGTTTTTTGTTTTTTTGCTGTAAATGTTAGTAACTATGAGAAATGCATGAACAGATTTTGAAGCTATGACAGTGAATTTGTGTGATTGGATATTAATTATTTTTGAGCTGTAACAAAATACTTTTGAGTTCTGATGAGTTCCCATCTATATTTCTGTCAAAGGGCAAATGTTCTGCATTAAAGAAAAAATGCACATAAAGTTACTGCAAACGAAAACAAAATATGTTGCTAAGAAACAAACAAAACATACTATGGTGTTACATAAAGTACTCAGAAGGAATGTCAAAGTAACCCACAAAGACATCCACACCATGACTTTTAGGGATCTCTGTAGAACTACAATATAGTGAGCAGGGGCAGAGCGTTTGGTTCACTGTAGGAGGGGCAATGACCTGTAATGGGCCCTTTATATACTAGGTCTAGTATAGGTAATGTTGGTGTTCATTCCAACACCATGGTTTTAATTAGTCCTCATGTTGATCTTCCTCAAGGCATAGGCATTTTGTTTTTATGTTTTTTTTATGTCTTGTGTGTTTATGTTTTCAGATTGCTTCTCGATAAAAGTAGACTATAGACTCCTTCAAAGTCAACGTCATTCAAACATAAGAGGAAATTGCATGCGCAGATCGGACTAAAAAAACTGCATGGAAACGCTGTTGTTTATATAGATGACAGACCTACAGCAGAACTACAAATGTCTAGTTGTTGTTTTGTCAGTTGTCAGAATCGTTACAAGGACAGAGTTAAACTGTATAGAATTCCATCTGGATCTCGCCCATTCATAAAAAATCGACAACATCCATGGTTACAAAGATCCAGCGTGATGACTGGGATGAGAGCACGATCAGGAATGTCCGTTTGTCTGTCCTTCCTATTCTAACCACAATCTGGAACTTGAATAAAACTGCAGCATGACCCAAACCTACGATGAAGTACATACTAAAAATAAAATGAAAGATATGGGAGATATACAAATAGGTGGTTAAGTGATAAACAAGGGATAATGTATTGCCCAAGAGTTACTGATAAAATATTCCCCCGACGGCCGAACAGCGACCGACGCCGAAGGCGGTAGGCAATACATTATCCCGCTTATTCTACGGGTTATTACAGTTTATTAGTGCCACCACCCAAACAGATTGGATAAAATAACCGTTACAAGCTAGTGAATATTTACCTTCAAAGTGGCCAAACTACCTGCGGAGTGATATGGTCACGTGAATCTGAAGTGACAAACTCGTTACCATTGGCAGCGGGTGTTAATGGAGCAGCGGGCGGTTATCGAAAAAAAAAACCGCCTGCTGAAGGCTGGGGACGTCAATTCAAAGTGAACGGGAGCTGTTGGAACATTTTAGAGGGACGTAGAATAAACCTGGTAAATTAACCAGAGGACGTTATAAACCTGCTAACAGATTAGCCTGCTAGCTTTGTCTAGTTAAGAGAATAATGACTCCAGCCTCTTCTGTTATTAACACCATTATGAGCATGTGTAAAACATGTTTGACACATGGACACGCATAAGAGTCTATGTGTTTAAACACTTGTAGGCGCAAAGTTTTTCATCAGTGTACATAGAAAGCTTGTTAATTAAGTACATATGCGTCAGGCTATTGTATACAGTACTAGGAAACTTACCGATCTCATCCGTCCACTCTTTTATCAAGTAAGGATCCGGTAGGTGACACTCACTTTTAAGCGCTAATTTATTTATGTATCATTCTAGATCTGGAAAAGACACAGATTTAGCATAGTCTGACAGCTTTAAATACCGGTCTTCGGAAAGTCCTGGCTGCGCGTGCATCATTCGGTTAGTTTACAAACATGGCAGTAACGGTGTGCGTGAAGCAAGGTGCGTTCACGAACCGTAGGAATTTTAACTAGCCGGGGTACAGGTGGTGACTGTTACTTTGTAGCAAAAGCGAAGCATGCGAGATTAACTTTACGAACTCAACACACTCAACAAGGGCACATTTACAGTTGTTTTATTTTTTCCATGCAATCGGGAAATAGGCAGTTATAAATATAATATATATTTTTAAATAAATCAGATAGTTGTGGCTTAAATCCATGTGGGTCCCTGATCCATGTGGGCCCAGGGCGACCGCCCCCCCCCCCCCCCCCCCCCCCCCAACGCTCCGCTAGTGATAGTGACAGAGAAAAAAATTTGAACACCACATGCATTTATTGTATTAACAATCATTCTTAAGTCACTGAAATCTGCCAAGTATTGTTCCCTTCTCCAAACACACGTGCTCCCTTCTGCACATGCTCAGTTCTGTCGTGGTCAAAACTGAATGTTTCAGAAGAAAAACATTGAGGACATAACATGTTGAAACTGTCCAAGATATAGTTTTATTTTTTTCTTATAAACGTTAAACAACCAAAAAAATCCTTTGTATCTGTTTGTCTGATG